>JANGFI010001684.1:0-24000 GCA_025758705.1 Goffeauzyma gilvescens
GGTTGTTGGTCACTTGGAACCAGGTGAAGGAGAGAGGGGGGGGGGGCGGGGCTTAACGGCAATGGGCGAAAGAGGAGAGAAATACTTGCAAGGGTGAGGCTTGGGGGTCGGGCGTTCACGACGAGTGGGTCTGTGTTTTGGGCGTAGGGGTGGGGATCGTCGTTATGCAGTGGTCATTGTAGATTCGGGAATCCACTCACTAGCTGACCAAGGGGTAGGACGGACGGACGTTAGTCCCTAGGCGGTCAGTTGGTGGAGAGATGAATTCTTAGTGTCAACGTAGCCTCTCCCCCCGCCTCCTTTGTCTCCGTCTCCTTCCTTCTCCTGGACCATGTCCATGTCCTCGTCCTCGTCCTCGTCCTCGTCAATTGTCAGTCTAGTCTAGTCCGTGTTAGTCAGCGCTATAACCCTCATGATCATCACGATAATTAAATACATCCCCGTGCCAAATTGAATGTGGCCTATACACCACCGGAAGAGAGGGAGAAAAACAAGGAAACCAAGAGACAAAGTCCATCAAAGGAGGAGTTTAATCTCTTTTTTCTTGTTTTCCCTCTTTCCCCGACCTTCCCTTCCCATCCTCGATAATCATTTCCCTTCTTTCCCCCCCTTCCTCCTTCTCGCCTTCCTTTCGGGTTCTGACACCTCGTTTGAACTTCGTGACTCGAGACTCGTTGAGCTCGCTCGTCCGTCGTCGTGAATCAGAAGAAACCACACATATCCAACGAAAATAGAACAGAACAAAACACGGTCAACGAAACCAACCCCCTTCCCTTTCTCAACATCTTTTCTCGAATTAAGAGAATTGGACGACACGACTTCCATTCTCTTTCTTCATTTCTTTTCCTTCTCGAAACAAACAAAAGGGATTCTGGAAATCATGTCTGATATTCAGAAACAATCCGAGGTGTCAGTTTCGGCAGCTGGGCAGGAGGGAGCCAAAAATGCTGCAGGTTTGTTGCCTTATGACCGTGAGTGTGTGTGTGCTAGCAGTTCACGACGATTAATGACGAGACGATAGGGGCTGGATGAATGAATGGGAAACTATGAGAAGGAATAGAATGGAAGGAGAAGAGGAACGAGACAAGAAGGAGAGATGCAGAAGCGAGGGGCAAAGGACATTCAAGACTAGCAGATCAAAGTCGAGACATGAAGAGAGGAGAGGAGGTATGGGAAAGACAGTGGTGGAATGCGGAAAGAGAAAATGAAAAATCGACCATATCAGATCAGAGCAGGAATAAGAACAGGAACAGGAAGATCAGAGGAAGGAGGAAAAAGATTGGGACGAAAACGAAGAAACTGACGATCTTTCTCTCGTATCCTCTCTTCCTTTCTTTCCTTCTTTTCTTTTTCTTTCTTTCCTTCAATCTATCTTGTCCTTCTCGGCTCTTCCTCCTCCTGCCTGCACTGGCACTGGGCCATGTGACCCTCATCCACACAACATGATCAATCATCCGAATGATCGTCGTCGTCCAACTTGCCCCATGTTTCCCATTAACCCTTATTGTCTCCTCTGCCCCCCCCCCCCCTTTCCTCTTCCCTCGCTACACTCTCCTGCTCGCTCGCTGCGCCCGCTCGCTCCAGCGACCGTCCCCTCGGCCTACCCAGCCGACGACGACAAAGTCCTCTCCTTCTGGCGATCCATCGACGCCTTCCAAACCGGTCAAGCGCTTTCCCGCGCCGGCCTCGAAAAACGACTAGCCGCTGAAGGTGTGAACGCGGAGTCAAGTGTGGGACTTGGTAGTGAGGGACAAGGTGCTGATGAAACCGCGGCGAAGGTGCTCGAGGGCTTGAAGGGACCGGGAAGCAAAGGACAATTCAGTTTCTACGACGGACCACCGTTTGCGACCGGTTTGCCGCACTACGGTCATTTGTTGTTGGGAACGATCAAGGTGGGTTGCAACCCTTTCTTTTTGTTTTGTTTTATTTTGTTCGCGCGTTTCGTCCTCTCTGGCACAGACAGGAAAAATGGCAAAAGACGACGAGTGGTACCGTGGCTTCCGCAGTTACTGATACGCACCTTCTTCTCGTTACCAGGACATGGTCACCCGATACGCCTACACCACGGGTCATCACGTCGAGCGACGATTCGGTTGGGACACTCACGGTCTCCCCGTCGAGCACCAGATCGACAAACAGTTCAACATCACTTCCCGAGACGACGTCATGAAGATGGGAATCCCAGCGTACAACCAGGAGTGTCGTTCGATTGTTCTGAAATATGCCGCCGAGTGGCAGGTCATCGTTGAAAAGATGGGTCGATGGATCGACTTCGAGAACGGTTACAAGACTATGGACCCGACGTTCATGGAGAGCGTTTGGTGGGTTTTCGGACAACTTTGGAAGAAAGGAATGGTTTACCGTGGTTTGCGGGTCATGCCTTACTCTACCGGCTGTTTGACACCTCTTTCCAACTTTGAAGCTGGAGACGATTATCGGGACGTTGACGACCCGGCAGTCACTGTCGCTTTCGCTCTCGTCGATGAACCAGAGACTTCCCTTCTTGCTTGGACGACGACCCCTTGGACTTTGCCATCCAACTTGGCACTCTGTGTTAACCCCGAGTACACCTACGTCAAGATCCTCGACTTGACCCGAGATCGAACTTTCATCCTCCTCGAATCTCTCATCGGCGTCCTTTTCAAAGAACTCGCAAATGGCAAGAAACAGGACCCCAAGAACCCAAAGTACAAGGTCGTCGGCCAATTCAAGGGAGAAGACATGAAAGGTTGGAGATACATGCCCCTCTTCGACTACTTTACCGAACAGTACGAAGACCGAGCTTTCCGTGTCGTCTGTGACCCTTACGTCGAGGCTACCTCGGGTACCGGTATCGTTCATCAGGCTCCCGCTTTCGGTGAAGACGATCACCGAATCGCGATCGCTAACGGCATTGTCGCCAAAGCCGAGATGCCACCTTGCCCGATTGACGACGCAGGTCGGTTCATCGCGCCCGTATCTGACTTCATCGGTCAATACGTCAAGGTCGCAGACAAAGAAATCATGAAATACCTGAAAGCGAACGGTAGGCTCATCGTTCAGTCCACCATCAAGCATTCTTATCCTTTCTGCTGGAGATCCGGGACACCTCTCATCTACCGAGCCATCCCTGTATGGTTCGTCAAGGTCGAGGAGATCAAAGACAAGCTCGTCAAGAACAACGAGACCACCCGATGGGTCCCCGCCAACATTAGAGACGGCCGATTCGGTGGATGGCTTCGAAACGCTCGAGACTGGAATATCTCCCGAAACAGATACTGGGGTACTCCCATCCCGCTGTGGGTCAGCGAAGACTACGAAGAGATCGTCTGCATCAACTCGGTTGAAGAACTTCGAACGCTTTCTGGAAACCCGAACATCACCGATCTTCACAGGGAGAACATCGATCACATTGAGATCCCGTCCCAGAAGGGTAAAGGTATGCTCAAGCGAATCGAAGAAGTCTTTGACTGTTGGTTTGAGTCTGGAAGCATGCCCTACGCTCAATCACACTACCCCTTCGAGTTCCCCGACGAGTCACGATTCCACAACTCCTTCCCAGCTGACTTTGTCGCCGAGGGTATCGACCAAACACGAGGTTGGTTCTACACCTTGCTTGTTCTCGCCACCCACCTCTTCGATACCGCCCCTTGGAAGAACTTGATCTGCTCTGGTCTTATCCTCGGACGAGACGGCAAGAAGATGTCAAAGAGTCTCAAGAACTACCCCGACCCCATGGAGGTTGTTGCCCAGTACGGTGCAGATGCTCTCCGACTCTACCTCGTGAACTCCCCCGTCGTTCGAGGTGACAACCTCATCTTCCAAGACAACGGTGTTCGAGACGTCCGAAACAACGTCATTGGTAAATGGACCAACTCGTTCAAGTTCTTCCTTAACCAGGCCGAGCTTTACGAGCGAACCTACGGTCACAAATTCACCTACAACCGAGAAGCTGCCAAATCTGAAAACGTCATGGACCGATGGATCCTTGCTCGATGTCAGTCTTTGATCAAGCACGTCAAAGAGGAGATGGACGCTTACCGACTGTACACCGTCGTACCGCGGCTCCTTGATCTCATCTCGGAGCTGACCAACTGGTACATCCGATTCAACCGAAACCGATTGAAGGGAGACGGTGGTCGAGAGGATAATGAGGCCGCTCTCAACACCCTCTTCGAGACCCTGTACACGTTGTGCCTGACGCTTGCTCCCTTTACTCCTTTCACGGCCGAGAACTTATACCACGGTCTCCTGCCATTCGCCCCTTCACTTGCAGACTCTGGCGAGGACGTTCGATCAGTCCACTTCGTCATGTACCCCGAGGTTCACGAGGAATACTTTGACGAGGTCATCGAGCGACAGGTTCAGCGGATGCAGGCCGTCATCGACTTGGCTCGATACGTTCGAGACCAGAACAAACTTGGTATCAAGCAGCCGCTCAAGGAGCTCGTCATCTTCCACCACGACGCCGAGTACCTCTCTGACGTCAAAACGCTCGAGCGATACATCCAGGACGAGCTCAACATCCTGGACGTCACCTTCACTTCCGATGAGAGCAAGGTCGGTATCAAGTACAAGGCGACTGCCGAGTGGGGTGTCCTTGGAAAGAAGCTGCGGAAAGATTTGGGCCGAGTCAAGAACGGCTTGCCGAAATTGACGACCGACGAAGTCAAGGGTTATGCCCAGACCGGTCACATCGCCGTCGACGGCATCGAGCTTGGTCCGGGAGACTTGGTCATTACTCGATACGTCGAGTCGGGAGAAGGAGAGAAAGCTTTCGACTCCAACACCGACAACGATGTCGTTGTTCTGCTTGATATCCGGAAACACGCCGAACTCGAGTCCCACGCCCTCCGACGAACCCTCACCACCAGGTGTCAAAAGCTTCGAAAAGCGGCAGGTCTTAGAGAGGCTGACAAAGTTGAGATCTTCTACAGCTTCGTCGAAGGCATGGAGGATGCCCTCAAGGATGTCATTGCTGGTCACGAAGAGGCATTAAGCAAGCGTGTCGGTGCTGTTCCCAAGCCGCTGCCAAAGGAGGCACTCGAGGGCTTGCAATTTGTCGGTCAGGAGGAGGCTGCAGCCAATGCGTCCAGCGAGGATTCGGAGGCTATCGCTCAGTCAAATCGATTCGTCCTTTACGTCGCAAAGTCCTTAGCTTAGATGCCCTTCCCATCTTCTTCTTCCCCTCTCATATCTCTCTTACGAACTCCTTCTTGCTTTCTTCTGTAGTTCTATGACCAATCTCTTGCATATTTTAATCCACTCCGCCGCCTCGATGTTACTTCAGGTATCATGCCGACTCCAGCTGTGACAACTCTGTTTCTGCTATAAATCTCCGCACATACTCAAAGAATGGATTGAGGCTTTGAAGCTGATCGGCCGAAGTGTGGCAGGCTCCGATCCCCTAATCCATGAGGCAGGCCGCGTTCTGTAACAACTGGATGCGATTATACTGGCAAGCGATACTATGAACGCGCTCAAACGGCTCAAGGGACTGGGCACAGGCCGTAAAAGCCTATTGACTTTTGATAATTCAGATGGATGAAAATGGGAATAGCCCGAAAGTTACAACCTAACCCCGAAATCTATACCTCTTCTGCTACGCTTCTTCATGATCTTCTCTTTGTGGCTATTTCGACGTGCTTCTCGAGCAAAAAGATCACACGATCACCTTAGGTACCTCGAACAAGACGAAATCAAAGTACTCCTGTTCCATCACTGCGCCCCATTCTCCTGCAACCTCGTCGTTTCCACTGGAACCCTTCTTTGGATTTTTGGCTCTCTCCGCCGGGTTCAAGAAATCAAAGTATGCCGAAATAGCCTTCAATGTTTTGAGCGATGTCTTGGGATCCGGTCGGATGATCAATGCCGAATATTCAGCTGGAAGACCGTACCGCAACACACTTTCGACGAAAAGGCGTACGACTTTAAAATGTACAAGCACTTGGTATGCCTCTGAAAAGTTTGTACGACTCAATCGAAGAAGATCGGTCCAAAGTTCTTTCTCTTCAGCGGCTGCATGGTCCAGGTCGGTGTTCTGTTGTTCAAGTGCGTCATCATCGAAGTTGAACTCTCGAGCAAGGAATTTGTTTTCTCGACATTTATGGATAAATTCGTCCTTGACCTTCTTGAAAATGGTCACCGAGTAAAGAGTGTATTCGTCGTCAGAAGCGATTTTGGAGCTGCTACGGGGGACGACCATCGAGGTCAATCGCTCGTACTTCTCTAGCCATTCCTTTTGAGCGTTGCTGGAGTGTCAACCAGAACCGAGAATAGAGAGGTTTAGGAATTAGAGGAAGACGATGAGGAGAGCAAGGTGTGACCCATGTGTCAGTCGCGAACAGAACCCAGATAATGCAAAGGAGGGGGGAGGCCAGTCATCTACAACATGCCGTTCTGTCTTCCTTTGGTCTATCCCAACTGTCTATTTCACTCACTTGGGCACTGCAACGAACAAAGTCTCCATATACTCGCTACCCTGAACTACGTCTTCCTTCTTGACCACATCGACCAAACTCTTAGAACTGAGATTTCCCATTTTCTTCCTTTGCAATGATACCAAGGTTCCCTTGGCGATATTGTAGCTCTGCTGTTTCTGTTTTTGTATCGCGTCGATGCTTGTCATCTCCTTGTTCAGATTCTCTACCACCTCCCCAACTTTGCCACCCTTTCCCCATCGACTGGTATCCCAGTGCCACGCAGCGTGACCGGAACCTTGCGCTGAGGCGCCAGGGCGAGGCAAAAGGTACTCCTCCGCACTGTGTTCGTTCACTTTCAGATATTGCTCCAGCTTGCGGCGGGTTTCTTCAGCTGAAGATTTAGAGGAAGAAGAGGATTGAGAAACGTTGGATTCGACGAGGGATCTGACCGTGTCAAGCAGCTTGGACACAACACCGGTGAAGTAGGCATCGTGTTTCGGAAGATTATCGGATAAGCTGAGTAAGGAGGACAGTGTTCCGGACTGTTTGATAATGACAGAATGAAGAGTTTGAAAAGGCAGAAACTTTCAGCTGCAGATCTGGGAATTTCTAGTAGATTCTTGCTTGACATGCCCTTTCCTCTTCTCATCGCGTTACTCACCTTCAACTCGGGAAATTCCAGGTTTCCGACTCCCACCCCATCCCCTACCGTCGTTTTGATCCCTCTAAACAGAGCATTCTCGTCCCCGTTCTTCAATGGAGAAGAGATCAACCAGTAGGATAGATCGGAAGGCATAGTTATTGCTTGGAGGTGTGCGCTCTGGTACTGAGAGACCGTAGAAGAAGATTGGGAAGGGATCAATCTGGACCGTCGTGTTTGTCTTCTGTGCGATCTGGATCGCTTGACAAACAATGCAAGATCAAATGCCTTTCCAATGATTGATGAGGATTGATAGTGGATGTCAGCCAGTCCTCTATCACTGTCTTTGGGTTCCTGATCGTGTGTCATTGTTTGATATCTAGTCTCTGCATGGCATCGCATCCCCTCCATTTCCCCACTCTTACTTCGATTGAGATGATCCTCGTCGTCCTCATCCCCTCCGCGTGGTTGGTTTCCCTGGGGGAACTCGTCATTAGCCCACAAAGAGTCAGAGAGGGGGGGGGGCATTGTCTGAGGTGGAAAATGACATCCTCCGCGGAGATGCACCATTATTGGTGGAAATTATAGTCTCTCATTTAATTCTTCATTGTTTGTCATACTTCGATAATTTCCTTTGTGTCTTCTTTTTACACTTCAACGTTCCGAAAGAAGGGGGGGGGGGGAAGAGTCCCGGCGTTCGCCCCCCTCCTCTACCTTCGACTTGGATTGATCACTCATGCTGTTCATCAATAACAAAACAACATAAACGGAAAGACTTAAATAAGACTGACAGTGGTCAACTAGTATGATAAACCGAACTGAAGAGTCAGAATTTGGTCTTGACAACTATCCAACACGAACTCGTCACCAGGTCGTGGCATTCATCATCTGCACAAGTTCCTCGATCTCAAAAGGGGCGGTTGGGCGACATCAACTCCATCCGTTGTGATCATTCTGTCGGATTTGCCACCATGGTGTCATCCTCCACCCCCTCTTACTCCTCAATTCCGGGTATTTCGACCACAACTCAGCCATTACATCAAGAAGATGCTGTCGCTGTCGTAGCTGAGTATTTTTCTACACTTGACAACGTAGCCGGGGAGGTCGCTTTCTTGTTAACCGAGGTTGGTGTCAGAGATGACAAGATATCGACAATTCAGGAGTATATTGGGAAACACAGTCAGAACCTATACAGGGCTGCAAGACCGAGTCCACCCAGCAAGAGTGGGAGCGGAGGTGGTGGGGAATCAAGTCGACCTTCACAGGCGAACACTCCATTGAACCCTCTGAGTAACAAGGATAAACAGAACTACGAGCGAGTCCAAAGTGAATTCAAGAAGATCGAAGAACTCCAAAAAGAGAAAACACAGTTATCAGAAAGACTGACGAGGATAATTACACGGCATCGAGAACGAGGTAGAGATGATTGGAGCAAAGTGGTCGGATCGGATATGGTGGAAAGCTACGATTCGGCACTATTGAAGGCCGTGGAAACGTTGATGCAGAATGCGGCAGCACAAGAAACAACAACACCGGCGCCAAGTACCAGTGGTGGTGGGAAATCCAGCAAATCGAAATCCAACGCCAACGCCAACGGTTCTTCTTCCTCGACTGTTCCTTCCGCTCCGACAGAAGCCACCAAAGCATTCATCTCTCAACCTTCTGCAACACTCTCTCTTTCCGAGCTTCTCGTCGCCTCCCAAGCTGCCTCACTTCTCACCGCTACGGGAGGTCACCCAAATCAAATCGGGATTGTGGCCGGGATGGGATCTCTTCCAGGAGCGGGACCCGGAGGCGTTGCAACACCCATCGGGGGTGCTTTGGTTGGAAGTCTCTTGCAGCGAGGTGGTTTGGCTGGCTTTGGTTTAAATATCAACAGCAACGGTCTACTCGCCGGTCTTGGTGGAGCGGCCGGTCTGTATAACAGTGGATCGATAACTCCTGGTGCGATTGGAATGCCTTCCGGACCACCTGGGACCGATGACCGATCTAGTAAGAGAAGAAAGGGAAACCTCACTGCGGCCGGATTTGGTGCCGGTAGTCCATTGACCCCGAACGGCTCTGGCACTCCCTTGGCATCTGCTGGCGCAGCCGGTGGCCCTCCTACGTACTTTGACATGCTACCTCCTGCCAACCCGCTGTTCGCTTCCGGCTCGGCAAATCGCCCCCTTTCTTCGTCTCACTCGAATGGATCAGGCCAACAGATTGGGCGAAAGAAGGGCAAGGCAGAAGACGCGGCGCCGTATGCGATGTTCGACGTCGAGGGTGAAGGACTGGGACCTGGTGGGGAAGATATGGAGGCAGAGGAAAGCGGGGAGGAAGTGTACTGTATCTGCAGGGAGAAGAGTTATGGTGAAATGATCGGGTGTGACAACAATGATTGTCGGTACGAATGGGTTAGTGGTATTTCTTTCCTTTGTGCCTATTCGACGTGGATTATGCACAGAAGACCTTATAAGGAGCGTATAGCTGACCTGACTAATCTTATTTTTTCTTTATTGTTATGTTTTCTCCTTTTCTTGTTCTTTTTGTCGACCGATGTGGCAGTTTCATCTCAAGTGCGTCAATCTCACTCCGCCACTCCCAGAAACCTGGTTCTGCCCGGAATGCGTCAAGATGCTCGGCCTCGAAGATAGCTCAGGCGCAAGAAAGAAAGGGACCAAGCCGAGGAAGAAGTAGCCATCCAACGCCGTTTGAGAAGTTTGAACCGATCTTCTCGAAACACCATCTCAATAGGCTCCGGTTTGTTTTGTTGTACTTTAAGTGCAAGCACTATTACCACACGTTGTAAATGGAAGCACCTCAGCCTCATGAGAAAATTTATCACATCTCGTTCAGGACGCAGTCGGGTCGCTGTCCATCCGTTCCAACTACTCTTCCTTTACCCGGTACAAAAGAAAACAATCGACTCTCCCGCGTCATCACATTCATCGTATCCTATTTTCGTTTTGCTTCACTTTCCTTATTGGTATCGATTGCCTACTCTGGACCGTCGATGATGCACTTGATCGCCGGCTTCCCGTTCTCATCCTTTCCAGCCTGAGTGACCCCAAACGCCTTGACCGCGTCTTCGAACTTGAACCGATGAGTGACGAGCGGCTTGAGATCTACGAGTCCACGAGAGACAAGCGAGAGCGCAAGTGGGTAGTCACCGGGTCCGTATCTGAACGAACCATGCATCGTGAGTTCTTTACCCATGAGCAGGTGGAGCGGCATCTGGATGTTGGGAGCTCCCATGCCGACTTGCACGTACGTTCCTCCGGGTTTGACAAGGAAAAGACCGATTTGGATACAAGCTTCTGCTCCTGAGGCTTCGAGGACGAGATCGATGGCTTCTTCGCCTCGGGCAGGGATGGAGAGCTCCTTTCGCATGATCTGAGCGACTCGCTCAGAGTAGTCAATTCGGGACTCGTTCGCCTCCGGGGCGGGGGGCTGATAGATCTCAGTAGCAGCGTATCCCTTGGCGAACTTGAGTCGATCAGCATTAATGTCGACCGCGATCACTCTCTTCGCACCCAACGCCTTCGCAACCGCCATGATCAACAAACCAACAGGTCCTGCACCAAAGACGATCACGTTCTGACCGGATTGAAGTTTTCCGAGATTGCTAGCCGAATGAACAGCGACTGCAAGAGGCTCAAGCAGAGCACCATCTTCCAACGAAACTCCTTCCGGCAAGACGTAACACAGATCGGCAGGGAGCTTGTAGTATCGCGTGAGTGTGCCAACCGTGTTGGGAGGTGTCGCTGCGAACACGATATCACCACATAACTCGTACTTTCCGTTCTTGCAGTAGTGACATCGCTTGCAGACGTCTCCCGGCTCCATGGCGACGTTGTCTCCGGGTTTGGTGGTCGTCACGGCCGAACCGACTTCGACGATGGTTCCCGCGCTAAGTGCATTAAGGCGAGCAGGGGGAGAGAAAGTTACAGGGAACACGTTAGCCCTGGGTGTGTCTCTCGTTGGAACGAAGGAAGATGGAACGGGGGGGAAGACTCACGATTCGTGACCGAGCACCATGGGCTCGCCAAGGACAAAGTCTCCAATTCGGCCATGGTTGAGGTCTGCGTTTTGGGGGGAAGGATTTCATCAAGCTGGTTAGGAAACTCTTCAACGTATTGAGAAGGACATACCAGAATCTGAAGTACGGGAACACAGTAGTTTCACCCCACTCACAGTGAACATCCGATCCACAAATGCCGGTCTTCTTGACCTCAATCAGACAGTCATAAGGGCCGATCTCGGGAACGGGTCGCTGAAGTGGGGCAGAAGATATAGAATAATATAGGATGAGCGAGGCTATCAGTGATCAAAAGCTGAAGTACGGCTTAAAAAGAAACAGCAAGCCGTAATTTCACTCACCTCCTGGTAGAACGTATCATGAATACCACGGAGGTAGAAGGACGGGTTCGGTTTCCGGGTCGGGGAGGTAGCGTTCGACATGATGCAGGGTGATGAAGCGAGAACGATAAAGAGTTGTTCGCAAACGTGCTAGTCAACAGGTGGAACGGAGAATTGGGCCAAAGGATTGTGAGCATCCGGGTTTGAGTTACGCTTCCCAGGGTTTACTATATATAGTCTCTACTCGGTCCCTAGGCCTGTCCTGTAGACTGAGACGAGGACAAGTGACTGACAATTCGTTTGATCCACCCCCACCCCCCCTGGACTAGCCCATCTTGCGTCTTGCGTCTCCCGGCGGTCTGCCTCCCTTCACTTAGTCCCAAGTCCTGCACACGCGAAGGACAGTCCTCGGCCTATATCCAAATCTGCCAAGCGAGCAAAGCCAGCCCCCGCGATCGCGTGTCAATACTCCGAAAATCGCCCGAACCCCCGACCGCACCCCTTCACCGTCCCAGCCCCGCCCAGCCTCCTTTGTCCCCATCAGGTGATACATGACGCAAGAAGCGAGGGACATACATCATATATGTATTTACGTCTTGGGAGGGGATACTCATCCAAACCCCAAATGGGTAAGGTGGACCGGGACCACCGCCATGCTGTCTATGGTTTGTTCATATAAGGTGATAAAAATCCATGCTATGCCTGTCCAACGAAGAACGACGTCGTGGGGTGAAGGAGAGAGAAAAAAAGCCAGATCAAAAGGCCAGAGTACTCTCACGCCAGTCCAATCTGACTCTTGACAAACTCCACAACCTCATTCCAATCCCTGACTCTCTTAATCTCAAGTGGCAACGCCTGTCCTACATCCTCTCCCGTCCATCTCAACTGTTCACCCAACCTCTCCGCTCTCTCCGTATCAATTCCCCTCCTTATCCTCTCATCGTGCGCAAGCATGTCCTCGGGCGTATCTTGAGATGAAGCGAATCGGTTCCATGGGTATGCACCGAATAAGAGGACGGGAACAGGCGGTGTCGCCGTCGCACAGTCGAGAGCGTTTTCAATAGAGTCGTCGACGAGGAGAGCGGCGCCGATTTTATGGGCGATCTGGGTGAGGGACAGGGGGGCCGCGGTGGGGGAAGGGGTTTTACGCATGTGAGTCAGGACAATAAGACCAAAACAAAGCAAACGATCTCAGTCAGCATCCACTCACCTCGGCTTTACTCCTCTTCTGCCGCGTAACCGCCGGCTTGACCGATTCCTTCCCCTCAATCCCCTGCCCATTCTCCTTTGGTGTCGAATCCAAATGAGTGAATGCTCCCGTAAAATAACATTCCTCAAAGACACCCTGATAATGATGTTCCAACCATTCCTCAGTTGACTCTCTTTGACTCTCACTCCGCGCAGTCACCAGTATCAACCTGAATCCCAGGTCCTTTAACTGTTTCAGACTGTTGAGAGCACCATCGACCGGTTGAGAACGCGTGTAGAGACCCATCGAGTACAGGTGCTTGATTTGGGTCATCGTCTCTTCGGGTGTACCCCAACCTCGATTTTGCCAGTAGAGGTAGTGTTGGAAATCCTCGATGACCATATCACCACCGTAGACTTCGTTGTGCACTATGTGGGAGAAAGGGGAGGTAAAACCGGGGGAAAGGAATATCAGATGAGGATTGACAAAAGTGCACGCCGTTGGATAAGAGATACTACGAAATTGGGGGAAAGAGGAGAAGGGGGAATCGTTTGTCACTCACTTTCAGCTACAGCGACGTTAGTCTGTGCGAGAACATCATCCAGATCAACGGCGATGATTTTCTTCCCCGAAGTCAGGGCATTGCGGAAGGGCATGATGGGTGGTGGTGGTCGGAGCGGGCGGGGGGGATGTGGGCGAGTCGATCGTTTTGGGAGTTTTTCTTGACTCGATCTTATGCGTCAACTCGAAATCCTTTTTTTTTTTTGGAAATACTGATCAAATGTAGGGACATACAATTAAAATGTCTGAAGATTACACGGACCTATTGAACAATTGAGACAAGTGGGTATTTTAGAATTGAGGTTTTCGGCACCATTGGCTGTACAAGCCTCTGGCCCTTTTCATCCTGATCGGATTGTGATCTGGTCCAGGCAATTGGGGGACTCGCGGATCTCCGATGGCGCTGGTTGATTTACGTAAGTATCAGTTGCCGCGGCTTCTGCCAGCCGAGCGTTTATAGATCCGCGTTTCTCCGAGGAGCCGGTGGCGGGGGTGGCTCGACAAGGAGTTGGACCGATGGGGATGGGGATGGGGTTACGTAAAAGCGTCGGGTAGAAGTGTTTTTTAATGTCACAGTCTATATGATGTTACTCCAGGTAGGTAGGCAATGGTCGCCCCTCATAGAGGGCAACCGGTGAAACTATGCAGAGGATAGCTCTTGATTACGTGACCAGAGCTCCTCCATCCCATGTTATTCGCGAGACGACTCTCGGACGGGGGACCTTTTTCGTGGGCCAGATCAAAAATGGATGACCGAAGCAAACGGAGGCCGGAGGGAGATGAGACCCGTCATATGAAATGAGGTTTCGAATTTCGTCTACAGGTTGTACAACTTGAAACTCTTTTACAGGATGGTCGCTGATGTCCAGCCTTCCTGCTATTCGGTCGACTATGGATACAATACGTGTTTCTTTCACTCATTTCTCCTCTCGGAGCATGTGGACCTCTCTTTGCAAACTATCAACGGCGATCCGTAGACTCTGGATCATGACATCTCCCTCTTCGATAGTCCGATCGCTTTCAATTCTCTTCTCTTCGTAATCGCGTAGCTTTTCCTTCATTTTTTCTCGGTGACGACGTGCAGCAACTCTATTCATTTCCTTGCGCTTGCTTTTGTTTTTCTTTGAGCTGTTGCTTGTCGGATCATCGATGAACTCGACAGCAGGTTTCTTTGCAGGTCGAGCGGTGACCGGCGGTGGTGAACGAATCCCCGGTGGATTCACAGGAATGAGAGCGTTCGGAAGAGCAGGCTGATCACTGAGCTGCTTCTTCAACTTCTGCTTAGGTTGCTTGTTTTTCTGCGGCTTCGGGGCTTTTTTCTTATTGCTGCATCCATCAACCGTAATTGGGGGCATGATATGACCGTTCATAGAGGGATTTTGTGAGATATGGGATGGGTCCGTCGGTTTCACTTTCGAAGACGCCGTCCTTCGTGCTGACGATCTCGTCCCCGTCAAGGGCATCGGTGTCGGTCCTGTCGCCGGTGAGAACCCGCTACTCATGAACATGTTCGGTGGGTAGCCGTTAGTGCTAACCATAAGCCCGGAAACATTTGGCATGTCCATCGGTAAGCCCTGCGAAGATTGCAAAGCAAGATCGGGTGAAAATGTCGCAAAAGCCTGTTGGTCGTACATTACTGGAAAACCAGCACCGTACATATCCCGCATGGATGGATCAGGGTAGTCGGATCTACCGCCGAATATGTTTGCTGTGGAGACTGAAGGATACACTGAGTGCTGACACCCTGTCTGGAAATCGTACGGTAAAAGCGAGCCTCCCGCGATTCCTTGCTGCTGCAAAATGCTCTCAACCGAGGATAAGGAGTCCACGCTTGCATGTTGGAGCGACAGACTATTCGAGTTTCTCCTGGGCATCGAGGGTATCCAATCAGCCTCCGGACCGCTGATGGAACGGGGCGATTGACAGCATGGCTGACCGCTCGCACTTGAAGTCGTATTGGTATTCGTATTCATGATAGAGTAAAAATGAGAATCAAATTGATGCATCGTCGACTCGTCCTCATCTACAAGACTTTCCAGTTTCGTGTCGATGTCGACTTCGATTCCCGGTGACCTGGATAACCTAGCGGAAGATTGATTGACTTCGGTGTTATTACAAGCCTCTATGTTGGTCCCGTTGGTAAGCGACGAGGAGGGGAAGGTAAACCTAGGATCGAAAACTGAAGTAAGTGTGTTAGGGTTCACAGTCGCTCCAAACGCCACCGCGGAGGTAGGTTCATAAGAGTTCGCCACACCGCCAAGCAAGTCCCGCTTGGTATGGCTCGCCATGCTTTTTGGCAGTGTTTGAGATAGTCCAACGCGATCTGCCCCGTCTCACCGTCTCACATGTCTTCTCTTTCCTCGGCGTCTTCGACCAACTGAGGTCGCGATCTTGGAAGAAAAGGAGGAAGAGGGGACGTCTTATCTCATCTGTTCAGTGTTATTGAGAAACCTCTTGAGTGTGAACCTTTGTCGGGCTGATCGTAGGCTCCAGATGATGAAGGGGAGAGACTCAGAAACAACCAAGAGTTGTCTTCCTCCACCGTGTATTTATCCTTCTGCGCAACCCATGCTGATTGCCGCGCACCATACACTCTTTACATACTGTGGAGCAGCCGGGAACAAAGAGAGGGGAATGATGAAAATGATGTGAGCAAAAGGGCTCAAACACGGTCCAATCCACCGATCTCTACTGACCAGCCTGGAGGCCAGAAAACGACAACATTCGGCAACATCCCGCAAAGAGTGAACAAAGCATTGTCGGGCTCCATTTAGCTGGTCGAGATTAAATCGCCAACATTCAGTCCAGGGGCTGGATGTGACGAGAAAGCGCAAGTGCTGGATGAAATACAATATGTTGTCCTGGACCGGAAGCAAAAACACAAGTTGTGCTGGGGGCGGGATGACCGAACGTCGACTCCGCGTTTGTGGGCGTCATGGGTGTTTGCACCAGTCCCCTCCCTCGCCCCCCTGTTTTCCTTGTTCTCGTATCGCTCGACGCGGGAAAAAAACATCGCAGCGCGGATGAGATACCCAGGAACAAGGTTGGTTCTGCCGTTTACTGCATTTCGTATGTAGTTAATGAAAGAATCCCGTTCGAGCCTTGCTAACGTATGATGCCGCCGTTATTTGGAAAACAGCACTTTTTAACAAGACAGACGGGGCTGAGAGAAAAAGAAAAGCAAAAAAAAAAAAAGAGGAAGATTCTGAAGGAAAAGCGGGGACTTGGCAGGGCTTGAGTCGGGGACTGACCCTGTGCCGATGAGAACAACATGTCCCTGGTGTAATCCTCTAGGAACCCAAATACCGGATTCCCCTAGAACCGCCTGAGTTCGTGAGTCAATCGTTGAAAGCAGAGCGGGTCCTTTTTGCGTTTGTATCCGCTGTTTTCCCCGTCTCCACGATCTATCGTCGTCAGTGATGGTTACGATATAATCACTGGCACGCGATCGGCGGGTTTCATGGCTTCATCTCAGGCGAATGATCGTCGTTGGCCGGAGGCAGAAATGCACACCCGCCTGCATCCACACCGTCTCTCACACCGCACATCGCTGTGCTCCCGCTTGTTAGCAGATGTTCCCTCGGCCTTCTGTAATTGGGGAAAATTACAGGTGTTGGAGCCATCGAGCATGACGTCCCTCCAGCTCGGCATTGCGCTTACTGTATGAACCGGGGCATGAGAACGAGAATGTGACATTCTGGACGGTTAGGCGCTGGCACAAGCGCTTTATGATGCCCTCGGTTCCCTCAGGGACACAATTACAAAAGTCGGAAGCACAACTAACAGCAGCCCCTCTGGCCGATCACTATCTGACTTGGATCCGTTCTTTACGGCAAAGGTACTTGTTTTTTAAGACACTGATGCAGGGGGTACAGTGTCACCAGCGTCCAGCCCTCTAAACGTCTCGATCCATCTTCGACGGACCTTCGAGGATGTGAGCCGGTTCCTCTCTAGTGCCTATCCGTTGCCTTCCCCTAACGCAGAAACCAATTAAAAGAAACACGAACGGAAAAAAGAATTGACCTTCATCCATATGCGGTAACGTAAATTTAAACAAAGACATGCGGTTTACCCGGTAATGGATCAAGACAAACCCGGGGAGGAAGGACCGGCATTTTGCTCGCGCGCTACGGGATCGGCCCTCCCAGCTGAAACCGTCTTTCAAGACGGGATAACCTCTTTTTCGGCGCTCAGGCCTTTTGTGAAAAAGAAACAAAACATGCTGAAATCTCACACAACAGACCTGGCCCTTAAAAGTTTTTGTTTTGCACTCCTTTTTCCGCAACTTAATTCTACTCATTTTTTTTCACACATCTTCACTTGGCGAAAGGCGGGCCTAAACCTTCGATCGACAAATATTCAGGCACCATGTCATACGTAGAATTCATTGGCGTTCTGAGACGGCCGAATCTATGAGTTGCAACCGCAGCACCGTTGATCTCGAGGTCACACCAAACTCCCCGGGTAGTGCGGCGACTTCCAGCTTCCTGCTGCCATCTTGTCGCAACCCCTTGATGACGCTTAACATTCGATAAGCGAAAAGTTAAATATCACCGTTGAGACAACTTTCACGAGCCACTTCCCTCAATCCATTCGTCCTCGGAGGTGCCGGGTGATAACCTTGGTTGGAGTTCTGCAGTAAGGTAAATGGAAAAGAGGATCACAGATCGAAGACGGGTGTTGGGGTTGAGATAGGGAAAAGGTTCGGTCAGTATCACAGCCCTGACTCAGGAACCCCTCGCCCAGGACAAGTGTATGCCGTCAATTGCCAGCGACGAAAGCCAGCTACATGTGGGACGGCCCGGTCGCGCCGGGGCGAATTCGAATCGGAAAAGAAGTTCGCGTGGGAATAGTTTTCGCCTGAGCTAACTAGATCAACTCACATCACGTGTACCACCGCTCCCCAGCCCGAGATACAATCCCGATCCACCGCATTCAACATCGTCTGCGAAATCGTTTCGAACAAGTCTTCCGGCTCCTACTCGCAAGTAGAGATAAGCATTATTGATCAGTTAAACAGATTTTGATAATGTGGGCAAAAAGCCAGGACGTGCGTGTCGTCGCGGAAGGTGCTGGTTTGAGCTGGATTCGTTTCCCATGTGTTGCAATGATACTCACCAAATCTGGCTCCCACAAACCCTCAGCGGCACCGTAAAGCTTGTCGGTGGCTGTGCCTGCAACGGCAAAGTCGGCTGGAGTCGAGATACATCCGATACTATTATGACGCAAGGAAGGGGTAGAGACTTCAGTGAGGATAGTCCAAAATGCCACTCTCGGAAGATCTGCTGGGCCTGCCTCATAATGTACATTGACCCTAAAGAGTCGAGGTCGTCCGATGAGGCACCGATAGAGAAAAAGAAGATATCACTCACGAATCGGTATTGGCGATGAAAGGTCTTGACACGGGATCCAGCGCGGTAGGGGTCGTCATTCCAGCTATCACAGGCTCAACGAAGTATGACCCGAACCTGAGAAAGCCGGCATGGTCTTGTCAGTATATCGATGCTTTAACTGCTGACGGCTTTCGGAGTACTCCCCAAGCCTGCGAACTCCCAGTGTTCACGAGATAATGCCGTTCTGAACGGACAGGCGGACTTCATCCTGTAGTTCAGGTTGACGATTCCGCCAGTTTCCCAAGCTATCATTTCGGTGAAGAAACCGGACACATTTCCAGTATTAACGCGAAGGTCGTCCTCGACTTCGTTCCATGCGCAGATACAGAGTTCTGTTTGCAATGGGAATGTAACACGATGGGCACAGATGAAATGCCGCTCCAATAAGGATTTCAATAGTCTCCGCCCCAATATTTGCTTTGCTTTCCTCAGACTCGGGGTCTCTTCTAAGCAACCTCTCCCGCATACAACCTCTCAATACCGAATGATGAGAAGCAGGCCGCGAATCGATCATACTGCAGCCCAGTTTCGCAAAAGATACAGTCAAGGATGGTAGACGGAGACTCACCTCTTCTCGTAAAGCGTACTAGAGATCAGATGAGTGAATGTCGCCGGGGTGATCTCCCTCTCTTCCTTCATCCTGTAGTTGTTTACTCTGAATCGGAGGGTTTCGTGACTACGCACCGTCATGCGTCAAGTTTGAGGTGATGAGAAAGAAGGATGTCGTGTGCGGGGGGTATCGATTAAAGCAACAGAGGTTGCAAAGGGGGATAGAACAATTCGGCAAGAAGATTGCTACAGGGTCAATATTCGGTTGGTTTTCCTGGGAATGACTGAAGACAGTAAGATAGTTCCAGACTTACAGAGTGTAAGAGTCAGTCGCAAATCCTGGGAGACCAAGGTAGAGCTGGTCGTTGATTGGGAAGATCTGGTTCCAAAAAGGGGTACAAAACGAAACACAGTGAGAAGTCAGCCTTTAGCCAGCCGGGGCCACCCGGGGGGGGGGGTATCTAATATATTGAATGTGAAGACTGGGACCTGGCGAGATCGAGCGAAGTCATACGCTCCCGTTGACCTCTTGATCAAGCCCACAGAAATCATGGCATTACTCGTGGTCAAGCAAAATGATGGGGGTGATCTCACCTTGCTAAAATTCGCAGCCAAACCTGTCGCATTCATTCCCAATCTCATGTCCGACGCGATAGCCACACAACCCTTTCCAACCATCGCTA
The DNA here is from genome assembly GCA_025758705.1 of Goffeauzyma gilvescens. NCBI lineage: Eukaryota > Fungi > Basidiomycota > Tremellomycetes > Filobasidiales > Filobasidiaceae > Goffeauzyma > Goffeauzyma gilvescens. The sequence goes on from JANGFI010001684.1 coordinate 19,758, forward strand.
CCACCGATCCACCATTAATTTCCATGGGGTTGCTCTGTAAAAGCCATTCAGTAGGACCGATCAGCTTCAATATGTCAAGTCGCTGGCGCAGAAGGATCTCTCACTTACCATTTTGACAGACTGGCTTTGCAATTAAGACTCTAAGTCGGAGGATGAAGAACGGACACAGATATGACAGTGATGGGCCAGCCTTCGGATTGCCTATTCATTTCAGCAGCATTTATCTTATCTTCACATGGACCTTACCTTGCATCATTGGGGAAAGAGGATGATACACGATGGTATGTGTTCACCTGTGGTGATCAGCAAAGCCAGCTTGCGCGTCCCATCCCATCGCTTCGGGCTTCGTCACTGTTCCTTTCAGCAGCAGACTATCAACCCCTCTCATTTGACACGTCATTTGAAGTTCCTTTCTTGTGCATGATCTCCCCCCCCCCCCCCGTTTGCTTTGCGACCGACTCTGAGGAAGTTACCGCCTTAGGTAGACTGACTACCCGCTGGGGCAACTGCTCGGCTGACAGTCAGGTGAAGGTTGAGAAAGCATTTCGTTCTTCGAATGATATCATCATCGAATGTGATTGACCAAATAGAAGGGTAGGATCCAGAACTACACATACACACACCCTTACATGCAATTCTTGCCATGCGTTTTTCATATACTCGTGTTATCCTTCTCGTTCCACGTGACCTCTGATCTTTCCCACGATGTAACTAATCAAAGGGTTCTCCCTCCGATTCCTTCCTAAAATGCCCAAATCAACACCTGGAAATCGATCTTCCAGTTGATCACCAGATATATCATTGTGCGCATCTCCTGAAAGTATCTGGATCTCCGCCTTTTTTCGCAAATGCAGCATGTGAACGATTTCGCGCCTGACAGAACCGAAACAGGTCGTCAGCGTTCGGGACGATTTCTGGCAAATGTCCTTTCTTTAATCCGAGATTACCTGCGGTCTTCAGGCATATCGATTCGTTTTCGGAGTTGAGATTGGGCCTAAAGTAAGAGGAATGGTTTGAACAATTGGTTCCGAGAAAGTGCAAGACCTTCCAGAACTCACCAAAGTGGCGTCTCTTGGGGTCAAGCTCAGCAGCGCCTCAGGTTCAACACCAAGCCTACCCAAACAGAAACAAAGGATATGCGAGCTCAGCGAAGCAATGGTGGATCAGAAAGGGAAGAACAGACACTCACGAGCTCCATTCACTAGTCTTCAATCCCATCCAAACCAATCGTCCACCCAGCGCTAAGTTTTCCGTCTCTGCAGAGTGTCGCATTCTCCTGGACCCGCTCGTATATACACCGAGGATCTCGATTCCATGGGGATCGCCATCCATCAGAGCGAATACCGGCAGCCTGCACAGTAACAAAGAGGAATTCAGAGACGAAGAAATGGGCGGTAAGTATTGAGCAAGACTGATACCTACTCTGGCCATGTGTCCGCCATCAGCTTAACCATCTGTAGAGTTGACAGGTCAGGGTAGCCTTTGCCCTGCCGGGGTAGACAATCGGCATTCAGCGGATCAGATGTTGGTACCACAATCAGACCACAGCTTACCGTGACCAGTATTCCGCTTCTAGCTTGGAGATGATCTACGAGTCTGAGCGAGCATAGTGTTGTGAAGACGGCCTAGATGGCGATTATACGGGTGTTTGTAATACGTTCAATGTCGTCGATTAGACGAACTTTGCTCACGTCTTTTTCGACTATCAACAAATACTTCGGCTCATGAATTACTTCAATTCGCAAGACTTGATGCACAGGGGGGATTAGGGTTCCCTATCCTCCATCTCAAGAATATGATCAGCTGAGATACCATATCGAATTCAAGAACCACACCGCGAAGCTCACCTCTGTAGCAGTGGGTTGCAGCAACGTCCCAGATTTAAGGACAATATTTATGCAGGAGGAAGCGATTAAGCCTTTTGCGGAGGCGCACTGAGAGCGGGGAAATTCAGGGAAGTGAATCATTAAACGCAGTAGAGGGGAGGCAATGGTGACACCTACGACATTGAAGTCACTGCGCTTCAGACCGGCGCTCGCAGCGATGTCGTCAACCAGCTGCAAAGTTGGATTCGAAAATGATGTAAGTTACTTTGGAACCCCCCTCCCCCTCCCGACCGGTCGCTCATCCTTTTCTGGACCTACAGCATCGACAGTAGCCTGACTTTTGAAGAGGTCAACGTCTTTGTAGTAAATATCCCTATTCTCGGAAGAGAGATGGTGGGTGAGGGTTTGACTTTTGATCCGAATGGAAGAAACGGAGTGGGATACCCTTACCGTTTGGTCATGACGATGTCGTCCGTCAAACCGACGTGAACAATCTGTATAACTCTCATGAATCGCGCTAAAGAAAATCCAGAAAAAAATAGAGGTCAGTGCCTAGAATGCGACGCAAACGCTGATAAACATACCGAGTTGCATTGAGCCCATCGTTTTGCTCGCACTATACTTATGAGGATACCTCATGTACTTCGGGGCGCTGAAAGTTCGGGAACATTATCAACATCATTCAGTTCCAAGCTCCCCTAAAACAAGATCTGAACCTACCCGTTCAACCTATCCATCAACTCGATGCGAATCCCAGCTTCACCCGACTCCTCCTCATCTCCTTCACTGTTATCTTCCAGTATTCGCAGCCCATTCTGTTCCCTGTTTCGATTCTGCTCAAGCTTGGAAGCTCGTGCAAGCTGTTTGAGAACAATGATGGGAATTTTCTCGAGATATTGAATTGCTTTGTTTCTGAAGAATGGACAGCAAGGGAGGGGGGGGGGGGGTTGCAGCTTAGGAGATAGGACGAGCTTACGATGTTCACGCAGAACTGTGATTCATTTGAATGGTTCAGATCGAGAACACCCGACTTAACTCACCTTCTTTTACGCCGGGCAATCTCATCGCGTATCAAGTTCTCCTGATCTTCGGCATCAAAGAAGGACCTTCCATGATAATCTGCGACATTTGGACGTGTAGGAAGCACGCTCGAGAACACCCGTGCGGGTGATGGCTGAGAGGAGTTAAGAACAACGTGCGAAAAGGCTTGGTTTTTGGGAGAAATTTCAAGATGATCTAGTTCCAACTGGTCGGGGGAGGGCACTAGACTAAGAGGGGAAAGGTTGTCAGAGAAAGGTGGAGGAACAGGCGGAGGCATAACCGATTGAGTGGTTTCCGATCGTTTTATAATATTGCTGTCAGGGATCGCTTCGGATTCGTGGAGGTTGATATCGGGATTTTCCCACTCTGATTTCATCCCAACTCTCTCTTTCTCTCCAAAGGCAATAAATTGATCGAAGTCCTCCCCTTCCTCCTCACCCTGGCTATCGGTCTCGCTCATCGGATCGAGCTGCACGTCTTCGCCTTCTCCCACCAAATACCCAAAGTCTTCTTCTTCCTCCGAGAGCTCTTCATCAGAATCAAGAAGCTTCCTCTTCGTCCCCAAACTCTGACTACGGTCCTGAGACTGGGAATCTACTTCTCGATGTAGGCTTGACGCTACCTGGCTGAAATTTTCAGCCGGTAAAGTAAATTGATTGGTGGGGAGGAGGCTCGCGAAAGCTAGATCGTGGGTGTCAAGATCATACTCTTGGCTTAGCAAGAAGCTGTCGAGTCTCCCATCCTGAGGGTCGTTTTGATGTTCGTCCTCATCTTGGTCTTGATCCTCATCTTCGCTGTCGGAACCCTCATCTGTATCAGTAATCAATCTACGACGCCCCGGGCGTTGAAACTGATGTAGAAGTCCATGTTCGTCGCGGACAGCTGTGACGTACCTTTCTCTAGCTTCCTCGACCTCGTGGGGTTCGGATTCGATAGAATCATCCTCGAAAGAGTCGATGGGGTGTCTTTTTGGGAAGGAACGAAACATCACGAGGACAGAAAGGAGTCGAGGCTCTTAAGCGGGTTTGGTTTGTACTCGAGGGATAGAGTAACACAGGGAGTAGTCACTAGCATTGGTCTAAGTGCTAACCTGAGCATCGACCAACGCACCTGAACCGAAGATGATGATCTACGTTTTCTAATCGACAGAGATGTTCCGTGATCGTGATGAAGTATTGCCCAAACACTGGTCTCCCCTTCCTCCCCCAAGTGAAACAGTCAGATTCGCAGTATCCCGCCGCCGACGATGATCAAAGAAGCATCGAAACAGCGCGACGGGTGGTCCAGGTGACACTCCCAGTCGCCACACTCAGACGCGACGGAAAGAACGGCGAAATGAGCGCGACGGGGCGCGCCGACCCAAGGGGGGGGGGGGG
>JANGFI010001685.1:0-24147 GCA_025758705.1 Goffeauzyma gilvescens
GGGGGGAAAGAGGCAGTGAGACAATGGGTTGCCAGTCAGAGAGAGATAGGGGGGAGAGAGGAGGAGAGGGGGATGTCAAATGGTTTCGGGATCCAGTAATGTCTGAAACTAACTGTGATAGACTGTGCCTAGGAGATGAGATGGGATACCCAGTAGTATCCTATCCATCCATCCATCCATCACCACTCTCCAGACTCTCATCATCTCTCTCACCTGTCGCAACAACATCGGGTTGGGAAGAAGGGACGCGTCCTTGTCCACCGTCCCTCCCTACCAACGCGTCTTTCAGTCCCTTCCGACGACCTCAAATTTTATCTGATTCAAAGGATAGGAATCAGATAACGATACACCGAAACAAGCAGGTGCAGGTGTGATCTTGACGTGTTTTATCCAGTCGAGCGCGATATCCCTCTCTCGACGAGAAGCACGAAAACAAAAGAGGACGGCCTCTTTCCCAATCGGAAGACGCGTCGAGCACTCAAACAACAGGGACTCGACGCGATAAAAAAGAAAAGAAAAAAAAAAACGCAATCTATCAAGTACCACACCCCCACCTACCCATCAATCACTGACTCACTCACTCAATCACTTACTCACTCGCCCATCATGTCGGCCTACGCCTATGCCCCTGATCCATTAGACGCAGGACCGTATTCACCGGCCACATTCCCTGAATCACCTTACTCTCCTCTTGCTTCGACGCACCCTTCCGGTTCCAATATCAATTTCAATTCCAATTCCGGTTCCACAGCTGCAGCTACATCTACATCTGCATCAACGGGCACGAGCACGAGCACGAGCGCACACGGACAGGGAGATGCGAATCAGTTCCACCCTCGGGCATCCCTCACGAGTCCTCAGAGTCGATCTTTCCCCGCCTCAGTCTCAGCGTCAGCGTCAGCTTCTGAATCGGGCTCATCCGTCGTCGTCGACCTCAGCGGTGGGACTACTGTTGCTCGCTCTCGACCAGTACCAGCACAGGCACCTGGACCTGAACACTCAGCAAGCGCAGGCGCGGGCGGTCTAGATATCGGCTTGAGCGGTATCGGCTCACTGGCGAGTCTAGGGAACGCTCTCGGTGCCGCCGGTATCGTTGGTGGTGGTGGATCCGGTGGTGGGCTAGGAGATGCAACGAAATTGGGAAGAGCGTTTGGGATGAGGGCTGTCAGAGCGGTTCGAAGAGGTCAATTACCTTTTATGGTCGTTTTCTTTACGTGAGTGAGGGAGAATGCTTTGTGGATTATATATGTGGGGAACGATTTTGGCGAGAAGAGGAAGGGGGGGGGGGGTGTGTCATTCTCGTCGTCGTCGTTATTTGGCTATCATCCCAGATTCGGAAAAGGGTGGAAGAGATGGAACTGGAATCCAGCAAATGAAGGCGGGAAAAATGAAGTGCTTTCGAACGCCGCCTGGTAGAACCTCTGGATATATTGAGCTTGTAGCTGACCTACATTCATCCTCGATCTGCCGTATCCCTTCACTTTTCCCTTATCCTCGCTTACTCCTTTGCCCCCCCCCCCCCACCCCCCCACCAACAGCTGCGTCATCGTGTTCTTCACCGCTCTCACCGGTATCGGCTACGTTGACCCAGACACTCTCCCGCACCATCACAGTGGTGAAGTAAACCTAGATGCACCCGAGATCGAGTTCATGCCTGGTCAACCCGTTTTCGACGCAGGTTTGGCCCATCCGGGAGGAGTGATGTTGGAAGAGCAACTGAGGAGAGAAGCTCAGAGGAAGTTGGAGGACGAGTGGAAGACAAAGAAGAGGCCGAAGGAGGTGAGTTGACGGTCAACGCACCAGCTTTTCTCTTCCTTTGGCGTCGTTTGGCTTTTCTGTCGCCCGGCTTTAGTCTCTGTCTCGATCTCTTCGTCGCAAATGCCTGCAGGAGGCACCACTATGAAGGGCGGGACAGAGAATGTTTACGACCGATGGGCCGCGCGCCCACTACGTAGCGGAAACTGAGAACTAACGTGTCTTGCGACTCGCTTTTTATCTTCCAACAGGGGTTATGGATGAAGACCCAACGTGATCAACGAGCTGTTCGACGAAAACCTCTTCCGACGTCCCGACAACAAGCGCTCCGACAAGCGAAAGAAGGGAGAAGCATTGGGAGTGCAGAGATGGATGGAGATGAATCATTCGAACAGAATGAAGGGTTGGCAAAACGATCAGTTGAAGCGATGGATGAGCTGGAATAGGCGGCTCCCTTCAACTCATGGCCCACGGCTCCCGGTAGGTTGCGGTTTGACGTGGCTCTAGAAGGTTTGCACGATGCATGCATGCTCGCTCGGGTCTTGTTCTCTCGGCCGATGGCCAGAGCATGACGGCGCGCGCTTTCTCAATACACGAATGAATGGACAATTTTCTTTACTAGGCTCGGCATCTTTGTATGCAATGATTTTTCTTTCTTTCTTTCTTTCTCTGACTCGAATACGAATTAGATGCTACCTCGATCCAGTACTGGAATGAGCCCAAGTTCGCTGCCAAGAACCTTGGCCTCCAGAAACAGCAAATTGTATCACTGCATCGCAGTGTTCCAATGCCTACACCAATAGGGGGAAAGTATGTTGCAAGCATGCAAGGATTGATGGTATGTGTCGTGCAGGAGTCGTTTCGCATAAAATTACAGTACCGGAACGTAATGAAAATGGAGAGTCTGTGTCTCTATGGTGACAACACTATAATGCATTCTACTTCTCCTATCCCTATTCCTCTGGCTTGACTCTACCGAAAGCCGGGTCGTCCTTTCCTCCTCCTGCATCACCGAAACCAAACTTGGCTCCGTATCCGCTCTTCTTCCCTCGTTGCGTCCCACCTTCACCATACTGCGAGTTCCATTTTCTCAGCTCCGGCAAGTTCCCACTCTCCGATGATGATGGTGTGATTTCTTTCATGGCGATCTCGAAATGGCGCATGTGTAACACCCTTGGCTCAAGTGCTTCTTTGGGAATGACAACGTCCTCTTCACCCAGATGCATCTCGTCGACGTTCTCAACGGGTACGTAGCGATCCAGTACATCCTGGTCATTCGCAATCAGATCGTCTGTCCGTTCCTCAGCGTCCGCAAGCTTCGAAGCTGTCGTTTCCTCCTCGGGAGCTTCGGGATATTCGGCTTCTGTCAAGTCGAACACAGATGGTGGGAGTTGATCTTCGTCGACGATCTGTTTCTCTTCCGATCCGTTGATCGATTGGATGGGCAGCTCTCGCTTCATCTGCGTTATTGGCTCCCGCTGCTCGTTGAGCAATTCTGAGTGCTCTTTATCCTGAGTCAAAAGCGTCGAGGTGGAAGGGCCGGCACCACTTAAAGTATCGGTATTTGAGGCAGAGGCAGGTAGTGTATCGGTAGTTGTGTCTTTCCAAGGCAGTTTGACAGACTCCTTGATGGCAGCCAACGCAGCGTGGACACAAAGATGCTTCAAATCTGACCCAGAGTAAGTGTCTGTCCTGTCGGCGATCTTGGACAAATCAACGTCACTTCCAACTGTCTCCTGACGGAGCAAGATGTTCAAAATCGCCTCTCGGTCTTTCTTTCCAGGAAGATCGACGAGCATTCTTCGTGGCAATCGTCTGAGAACGGCTTCGTCCAAGTCGTATGGTCTGTTGGTGGCACCAATCACGATCACCTGGTTCTTATTTGCCGATGCGGAGGTGAGACCATCCATTTCTTGCATGAACTCTGTCCGCCACAAGGAAGATTAGCGAGGATTCTGACGTAAGGATTCAGTGACCACTAATAAAGGACTCACCAGTCAAGATCTGTCGATGGGCTTGGGCACCACCAGCAGACTGGCCACTTCGAGCACCAAACAAGCTGTCTACCTCGTCCAAGAACACAATACAAGGCGCTAATTTTCGAGCTAGTGTGAATACCGCCTTCACGAGCTTCTCTCCCTCTCCCACATACATGTCATTAACATCACTCGGTTGAATGGCAAGCATTCTGGCCCCACTCTCCCTGGCGAGCGCACGGATGAGGTGAGATTTACCAGTTCCCGGAGGTCCGAACAAGAGCGCGCCCGTCGTTGTATGTTGTGCGAGGATACCCGAGTTGAACGCCTCAGGATATAGCAGAGGCAGAGTCACCATCGATCTGATACCGTCAATGGTTTTTTCCGGCAAGTGGACATCATCAAACGACGTTGCTTGCAGCCTATGCTTGTCCACGATGCATCCGAGGAGTCGTTTCTCGTAAGGCGGTAAACGTCTATCATTTCTGATCGCTTCGACCACAGGATCTTTCTGTGGCTCTTCACCTTTCGACTGACGTGGTTTCGGCTTGATGTCTGCTTGATGTGAGGCCAAATGCTGGTCGGTCCACAGTTCCGTCCGAGCTTCCGCTTTTTCTTCAGCAAGAGACGCTGCTGCGATCGATTCCCATGTGATAGTGGGGTCGTCTTTGCGTTCAACGGCGAGTGAATGACCGACGGAGATAGAAGCAAGATGTTGCAATGGTGCCCAGGGCCAAATCGAATTGGCAAAAGAATTTCGGATGTTGGTTATTTCCTGTAAGATCGGTTCAACCCCAGTTTCCTCATGCTCGTTCAATTCTTCAGCGGGTAACTGTGACGTTAGATGTCCACCATAAGCTGCGATCGCTCTCTTGAGCAAGAGCGTGTTCAACCTCAGTCGAACAAATTGACGCTCGTGCAATTCAGAGGAACTCTTGCGTTCTTTCGGCAGAACACCGACCACTTTCCAGATCTTGACAGCTTCTTTGTCAGCATGCGAGGAAGTTGAAGGCCCCTTGTTACCGTGATTCATCTGGCTAATGATTTGAGTGATGTCAATCATCCCAGGGGGAGCACTAGGCCCGGAGGAAGCAGATTCGGAGGTCTCGCCAAATGTCGGCAAAAGCGATCGCAGGTCACGATCGTTACTCGGCTTGAACCGTCTCAACCTTCTTTCAAACCGTCTTTTCCGACCAAGAACGTCTTCTTCTGCACTTGACATCCATAATTGATCCGTCCGTGATTTATCCGTCGATGGCGTTCCTGGACCACCTCTACTGAGATTACCCAAGAGTTTAGCGAGGTTGGGTGGCATACCCGGGGGTCCACTTGGCGGTGCATCTGCGTTTTCTTGTTTTTGCTTGGAGAGGTTAGGACCGGTATGAAGAAGCGATGGGGAGCATCCGAGAACGATCGTGGTTGGACCGTGTGATTTACGACGTTGACGGACGGCAGAGAGGAGGGAGGGATACCATTGTGGGAAAGTGGATGCCATTGCGGTAGCATCTTGAACGTAGATAATCCGAGGTTTGGAAGTCGGTGTGGGCTTTTGGTCCTCTTGCTCGACTTCGTTCTCTTGCACGGCATTCACTTTCGTGGCGTCAGCGTCGGCGTCAACGTTGACGATATCGTAGAACAGCTTATCGATTGTGTGACGCTCAGCGTTCTCCTTGCCTTGCTGTTGCATCATCATTGCCATTCCCGGTGGGAACGCTTTTCTTCCACCTGGTCCTGGGAAGGGAATAGCGATCTCGAATGGTTGGCCGATCTGGAATACGTGAGCGTCTTCCTCGCCACCTTCCTCATCTTCGACCAATTCTTCAGATTCTTCCACGGCTGATTGAGCCGAGTCACCTTCCGCGACGAGTAAAGGATTTTCTTTCAGCTTGAGGCAGTCGCCTGCGTTCCCTAGAGGTCCATCAGACTTCATACCAAGACATTCCATCGTCTCTAACCTAACGACATCGGCACCAATCGTCCCTGCAACAGACTCAATCGTTTCCCTGATCAAATATTCTGTTCCTTCTAAGGGACTGACGACCGCAATCGTAGGATCATGACTTTTGTTGAACTGATTAGTCGGGAGAAAGGAAGTTAACAGCTGGTTTCGAAGAGCGTCGACATAGTATGGTATGACGTGAGATTGGGAAGAAGGTCGAGGTGTCGGCTGTGAGAGATAAGTAGAGGCGAAATCTGAGGGTAAGTCTGGTTGATGAGAAGGTTCGCCACCGGCTTCGCCGCCGTCTTCTGAAGGACCGAGAGGGCCACTGGATCCTCCTGGTGATCTCCGGTTTATAGATGGGTTGAAGAATTGGTTGTATCGACTGGATGCGTTCGCACCACCTTCCTCGCCACCTTCTTCATCGCGGGGTGAAGATGGGCCTGTACGAGCGGCAGAGATTGAATTGGTGCGTCGTGGTAATTGGACTGATGGAGAATAGGAAAAGGAGCGAGAAACGGCGGAAGCAGACAATCGGGTCCTCCTCGCCAACTGAGAAGTTCGATTTAATGCGGAAAGCATGATAGTAAAACGGTCCTGTGCAACTTGGGTGTTAATACAGCTTGGTGCACGATCGCTGTGGCGATACCTGTAATTGGGGACGATGCTTTTATCGTTTGTCGTCTTATATTGGATGGTGATGATCCGATGTAGGAGAATGTCCCTGACTGTCCACGTTTACTGACTCGGTTTCTATTCCGCCAATGTCGCTCGGTGGCTGATAACCAATCCAATCAAACCAATTCACGTCAATCAATCGCCGCCCCCGCCTCGCCCGACCCTCTTGGATCGTGCGTGATGCGCTATAGAGGGGGGGGGGNNCTCCCCCCCCCCCCCCCTCGCCCCACCCTCTTGGATCGTGCGTGAGGCGCTATAGAGGGGGGGGGGGGTGGGGGGCCGGGGTTTCGTTATTGTTCCCCGCGGTGCCTGTTTCATTGAGCATCACAGATCGGATGTGAGAAAGACGTTCGGGGTCAGTGGCGAACAGGTGAGGGAGAGGGATGGGATTCACCCACGAGAGGGATATTGCATTACGATTGTTGATCCTGTCCCTGCATTCCAAGAGAGACAACTTTATTGTTCATCTCCTGCTCACGATGTTGAACACCTTCTATGTTTTATGCGCTGGTTCGTCTTCCCAACCCACCTCCATGGAGAACATGTCTCTCACACATTTGCAGTACATCCATAATAACTTCACCCGCATTTTGCTTTCTAGGTATCCTGTGATCAATCGTGCAGCAAAACCGAGAAATAGACCAGGATAATGATGATGTTCCTGAAATGTAGTGGCAAACCTACCTGCCAAAGTAGAGGCCATAACATGTGCCTCAAAGTTCAAAAAGGGCAAAGGCAACGGCGTCATATATTGTCGTCATCTCATATACTACTGATGCGAAATCGCGTCGGACAGCGATACCAAGTCGGCAGTGGCAGCTTGGACAAGCAATGAGAGGGAGAAGAGGTTCGGATGCATCCGACTGGAGATCTATCTGGTCATCCATTTCCCAACCGTCTCCATAGCCTTCGAATCCCCTTTAGCCAGAGAGTCATCCCCAACAGCACATGCTACCATTTCCCAAGGATCTTTACTCCCACCCCATTTCAATACCTCGTCTCTGAGGATCTCTCCTCCTTCTCTCGACAAAGCGTTCTTATCGAACAATTTCCCAAACACTCGTTCGGCGATAGCGCGGTCGAACAGGTAAGAATAGTAAGTTGCTCCATATCCGTAGAGGTGACCGAATTGGGTTTGCCACGCTGTTCCCTTGACAGGTGGGATGACACCCATCTTCTGTTGCAAGTCGTGATAAATTCGGGTAGAGTCGAAAGACGATAGATCCTGGGCGGCTTTGGAGTGATATACCTGGTCGAGGGTCGCCATCATTATTTGCGCATTGGTCTCCATGGCGGAAAGCGAAGTGTGTAATGAGAGATGAGCTTTGAAGTGGGGAAGGGGTAGTGCAGCATCGGTGCGGAAATGTCGAGCGAACAGCGGGAGCACGTCAGGGGAAGAAACGAAAGATTCCATGATGATCGATGGGAGTTCGACGAAGTCGGTAGCACATCGTGTGCCCGAGACGTTGTGATATTCGGTCCTTCCAAGCATAGCTAGTGATGGGAAAATCACTTCAATGTCAGTCACTGTTGGTATCAGGAAGTAGAAACAAACGAATTACGCGACTTACAGTGTACCGCATGACCCATCTCATGGAACAACGTCTCCACCTCTGGCCAAGAAAGCAAACTTGGACCGTCTTGCATCGTCGGTGGTGAAAAGTCGGTTGTCAAGACGACAAGTGGAAGCTGATACTTGCCCTCTCTTCCGCGGACGTTCACACCCGCGTGGTCTTCCACACCCGTCATACCCTTGGACCAGTCCCAATCGGCAGGCAACATGTCTCCCTCTGTATCATCGTCGTCGATCCTTCTTGAACACCTCACGGTGTAATGCGCGGCAGCGGCTGGTTTACCCGGGCGTGAGAACAGATCAAAGAAGATCACACCAACTAGCTCCCCTTGCTCATCCACAACATTGAGCTTGCGAATATCGGGATGCCACGATTCTCCGGGCCTCATTTCACATGGCACGAATCGGATGCCGTAAAGGCGACTGAATAGTCTAGAGAGTCCCTGAATGATCGTCCCTGCTGAGAAATAGGGAGAAACAGGGAACATCCTTGACCCGGGGGCTAGTGTCATCATGTATCGCTCCGAGTAGTAATCACGGTCCCAGGCGTTTATCGTCGTGGACTCCGATCGTGTCGGGGTGGCGTTGACATCTTTTTGCTTGATTGTGGCGAGTAAGTTGACATCCGCAAGAGCGGAAGGTCGATGATGTTGACTCAGAGATGTTAAGAAATCCATCACGTTTTCCGGTGTTTTGGCCATCTTGTCTCCCAGCGCAACTTCGGCCCAGCTGTCTTTCCCGAGGACTTTGGCCAGTTCTCCCCTTTTGCGGAGCAAGTCCTCCAAGACATTCACTCGAGGCCCATCCTCTCGATATGTTCCTTGGTAAACAATCTTCCTTGCCAGTTCTGACGGCGCCCTCCGTAAAATCATCTGAGCAGCCCAACTGTTCGGAGCAATGAATCGACTGCGGCCGGTCCCGTTCATCAAGGAACCTCTCGGAAGAGCGTTGATGAATTGACTGCCCATTCCCGCAAGGAGTTCGGGAGCATTCGGGAGCTCGATTGCCTGACTGGGTGATTGTAAAGCAGAGATCCCAGAAGGATCGCCTTCAGGGTCGGGGCCATACCCTTGATTGGCGGCAACATCCCCTAAGAACCGTCGTCCCAACACCTGGATCTCATCACTGAGGTCCACAAACCGCTTCCTTGTGTCTGGCGGAAGGTGAATCCCACTCTTCTCAAAGTCCTTCATGAATGTATCAATCAATTGAAGTTCAGATTGGCTGAGCGGGTTTGAGAATCCTGGACCGTTTCCAGCTTTGCCTGCGGCGTCCGTCTGGACACAGAATACCAGAGCTCGATAGAGATCCTGGTTCGTGTTGAGGGAATTCATGTAGCTTCCCAGTGTTTCATACGCTCTTTCCGCCTCCAATATCCAGGCCTCATCTGGGTGCGTATTTCGAATCAATTCCGCCATATCAATCACCAGACAGAGGATATCACTCAGGCGGTCCAAATTTTTCGGGACAGACCGTAGGCGGCGTTCGTGCTCGTAGGGCGAAAGAGAGGCGGATGAGTCCTTGAAAGGGGAATCGGGGAAAGAAGGCTGGAAATCGGGTAACACACTGCAAATTCGGTCGACGACATGGGATGCACTGATCAAAGTCTGATGTGTCAGGCTTTGAAGGTATACAGGATGTGTTAAGCGCGGATGGAGGAATAGACCGGTCGGAGCTAATCCAGAGGTCGAACTTGACTGAGCTAGAGTTGATGAAGGCTGATCAAAGATGGTACGAAGTTCCTCATCAGAGGAAGATGTTGAGAAATCGGGAAGAGGAAGACCATGACTGACAGCCGAGGAGGAGGAAGATACATTGAGCTTCTCGGCTGGTCTACCGGGGTGTACATCTTCATCATCATCCAATTCAGGCTGAGCCGTTGCGGCGGCGTACTGTCGATTTTGCATCGGAGCCGAAGACTCCATCGGCGTCGGTGCACTTTGTGACTTGAATCGTATTCCACCTAGTTGTCGCCAACCGTATGGGAGAGGAGATGATGACAACGAAAGTCCCATGGGTGACGAGGTAGATTGAGCAGGCTGGCCACTTCGTTGCGATCTTAGTGAGGACGTTCCCAATGTTCTTTGAATCATACTAGCGGTTCCCCTGCTGATATTCCATGTCCGCCTGGATACAGTAGGCCCAGTTGGCCATCGCTTTATGCCCTTCATCTTGCTGTTTGACGCCGAAAAGGGACAGAAAAAGATACAAAAGCGAGAACTAGCTGATTCCGCGAGTAGCGTGGCTCTCGGATGTTGAGCAATGGCAGTACTCCTGCGACGGAAGGCTTCGTAGAAGAAGGACACAGTAGAAGAGCGGCCAGTCGGTCTTAGAGTTATTTACGTCCAACTTCAAGCCCTTTCGTATATTGGCTCAAGCAAACGGCTTTCAATCTGCCTTTCTTTCTGTACAACCGGGTTTCCTGATATTCGCTTTCTTGATGGCTTGGCCAGCTGCCCCAGAATGTGGTCGATAAGTATCTGAGGAAAGGCAGACAAAGACAATCCGTAATAATTGGTGATGCAAGGCTGAGGGTTTTATGACCGGTTAGGTGTACTGAGCAAGAGATAGAAAACGAGTCTTGGGCCTCTTTTTGATCCGAATAAGTCGGCACCGAGCTGCGTGGACGATAAGATAATTCGGGTGTCACCGAGACTTCTTCCGTGCCTCCGGTTTTGGAGTTCAGGGTTGTCAACGGAAGGATATGTTCTCAGAGTGCCTGGATCGTAATTCAGAAGAAGAGAGTGAGGCAGCGGTGGCGGAAATCCCAATTTCACTTGAAGTGAATACAAACATCTTCAATAAATATCGGTTGAAACTCGTAATCCCCGAGCACGTCGCACTTTGCCGCCCCTCGCGAATCGGACTCTGATTAGATGTCAGATCGACTTTTTCCAATGGGGGACTGAATGTTCGGAGCCGAACGGGGCAGAAGATTGGTCAGCAATTCTTGGTAGACTGGTGGCAAGCAGCACGACATGCTACTGCACAAGATATCTTGATAAGGCTATTCGTGTCTGTCTTTGATATGTCTGTGATTGCGATGTCCGATTCGAAATTGATCTCAGAGGAAATTTAGCAAGCTATTGCAAAAACACGAGCAATATCCTTAAAGAAAACTGCATTGGATGCATCGTCGCCTCCACTCGTACTTATCTTCATCTCACATATCCCGGCGAGTTGAAATCACAGCCATCCGTACTCGGGAATCTTTCCCTTCCTTCGTTTGCTTGGAAAGGATCAATGGGATGGGGTTCTGGAAGGATTAACACTTCCATCGTCGTAGCAGTCGTTACTCTGAGGAGAACTAAGGCTCTCCAGCCACATTAGCATTTCCCACAGACCGGGACAGGCATCGAGCTCCCCGTCTCGTGTTGAATGGCAAAATCTTGATCAAGATCGTCGTGCGTCTTGGGGAGATCGCCGTTTCCCTTTGATCCGCCTCGAGCTAAACAGCAAATTTTCCTGCAAAAGGATTCTTGAAACACAACTCATACGCCCTCTCTGCAATCCCTACGTCCTATCACAAGCCCACGGCAACCCCTCACATAGGTTTCACGTCCGGAGAGATGACAGGCGATAACCATTGCTGCACTGTTACTGATGCTCCGGACCATGATCACCGAGGGGAGAAAGGAGTCTTCACCACCCCATCTCTACATGTCCTTTCCAAGTCCTTCCGCTTGTGCTTGCACCTACAAGGAACGGCCCCATGAGTAAGAGGCACTACCCCAGGACCCAATCTAGTCAGCCAAAAGCTTGTATGTGTGACCCATATGTGCATTAGTTGCTCAGTAACGTCACCTCCATGTTGCACGTTCGCGTGTGCCACAACCGTGCGATTCTCGAGTATTTACATCAATGAATTTGAGCATCGTCCTATGTGCATGCATCATCACATCCAGGGTCAACCGTCAACCAACCGTCAAGTACTCCAGTCGCACCGGGAAACTTCAGTCTTCGGCATCCAGGCAATCACTGTCTACAAAGTCCTGTCGATCGATCGCCTCTGTAACCCCTTTTCTCCTACGTGAGAGGCTCGAGGAAAGAGCACAAAATGAGGCCAACGTGACCAAATTGATTCCGCCCGACCAGCAGTCCATCGTCTTCAACTCCCACATCTAACGGAAGGTCCGCCAGTTGATCGACGCGACCAACTTCATGCAAGATGCTGCGAAAAAGGAAGCAAGAAAATAAGGATCAGAATCAATTCGTCAATGAATGACAGGGTTGCCACTCACTCTAGCACGTCATTTTCGGACATATTCAGAAAGAGCAGTCCAGCATAGAACAGTTTGAAATCCAGCTGGAATTCGGCAACACATTTGCACTGATATATCGTCGCTGCGGCTGCCCACATTGTCTTGACGTAGCTAGGAGGAAGACCGTCGTCAGGTGGACGCTGATCTAAGGGTGGACTGATCGGAAAATATGACGTGTTTGGTGATCGTAGCAAACCAGGAATATTTAGTGATCCTGTCGGGGCCACAGGTGGCAGGAAACTGCGAGGACGATTAGGGTTACGAGTTCTATCCGAACTGAATGCCAGCCCCGAATCTCCGGTCTCACTCGGTTTGTCGGCATCAGAGATACCGGAAGTCGGTCGGCTGCTGTGAGGACTGTGTGATTCGGCGATTGTAGGCGTCTTAAATGGGTTCATCAAGCTTGAAGATCTTGATCGATGAGGTACCGGACCTAGCACTCCCTCTGTGGGCGTATTGTTATTGGAGCTGCGTGGGCCGTTGCGGCTACTATTCCGTGACAGATTGGCAAGGGAGGAAGAGGTAGAGAGCGGTCGATGAAGAGGCGGGTGGACGCAAGCAAGGCCCTCGATTTGTTCATTGACCGACTTCCAGGAGTTGAACCAATTCTTGACGATGTTCGCACCTGGCATGGACTGAAGATCGATTGCGGGAGAGCCTGGGACGTTGGAATCGCCAGAGAACCCGGCTCCCACGGTCCAAGTGGTTACGTATACCTGAAGTCGTGACTTGACGCTTTCATGGAATTTTGCCTGGGCACCGGCGAAAGAGGCGACTGCGGCGTCAAGGATCTTTGTGTAGCCTCGGATGTATGCCGGTAGCTCCTCCAAAAGCTGGCCATGAATGGCGACGTAGTCGTCGGCGCCGGCGAGCACAGCATTGTCTAGGTTCTTGATGTCGGATTTCCCGCGAGCCATTTGCACTCGCATGTAGTCATGTCGTCGGGATTCCATTCTATTTACCAGGGCCTTGGGATTGACAGCCAGACGAAGAAGAGTCGAAAAAACGGGCATGATTGAGTTTCGGATCTCCTCATGCAGCGCTCGCCAAGGGCCATTCATAATCTCATCTGAGACAGCCTTGAACATTTCAATTCGTTCATCAGCCAGGTCGGTATCATCCAATCGAATGACATAACCCCAAATTTCGGCTATCGAACGCTGGGAAAACCAAGTATCTCTAACTCGATCGGGAAAGCCATTGATTTCTTTCCCGACACGGCGGACGGCCTGATCGCCCTGCTCCAGATGATCCACCAGGCCTTTCAGAGTTTCGGCGTCAACCCCGCTGATGGCGATGTGTGCTGCAAGCACGGGTGCGGCCGCATCCTTGTCTTTTCGGAATCTCTTTCCGAGCTTGAGAAGCTTGGATTCCTTGGCAAGTGTTGGTGTCTCCCGTCGTTTGGACGATCCAGATATGACTTTCTCCACCACGTCTTTCCTCCGCTTGACCTCGTTGACTTTATCAGCGACGGAACGAGCTGCGTCAGCTGCTTGGCGGAGGTTGAAATAATCTGGATGAGCAGGTGATGTATTGGCGAGCAGATCCGCGAACAGCATGTGATACTTCATGACTCGTTGGACGGGTTTGATGAGCATAGATCCAAGATCCCAGGCGTTCGTATGGGACTGAACCGACTTCCAGCAGTCATTGAGGTAAGTCGCCGAGGAAGGAGATGACATGAGCTCAAGAAGTCGAGCGTTTGCGCCAGATTGTCGAGCGCAGTAGGTCGTATATAGCGATATCATCTGCGAAACGACGGCCAAGAACGCTTTGCCGAGTGCATCCGTTTCGATGTCTGTTTCGGCACCTTCTTCTTGGAAGTCCATTTCCCGACCTGTCCCATCGCCTGACATACGATCAAATGTTTCTGCGAGTTCATGGGAGAAGCTAGCGAGTTGCTCGATATTAATAAAAATCGTCTTGGTATCGGCTGCACTCAGCGCGCCAGATGCGTAGCCAGTCATTGCTCTCAGTGGGACAGGCGGGAGGCTGAGACCTTTGTCCTTCGGGATGACGGATGTCGATGTCGTTCGGAGTGGTATTCGGCCTTGAGGATATTCGACCGTCTTGTCATTATCGTTCATTTCCGAGACGGGAGTCTCTGTGAACCCTTCAGTTGTTTGGCCAACGTAGATGGGATTATCCTGTAGGCTTGTACTACTCGTTTCAGCCGACTCGAAAGTGAAAATAGAGGTCGTGCTAGTCGCACTGAGTCCCCCCTGACTGAGCTGTGATGAAACATTCGACTGCTGAGAAACCGGTCGGATGCGATAGAGATACGCGTCCCGAACCAGCGCCAGATCGCGAGCGTATGAACGTTCGGTCATACATATCTCATGAATTAAGTGAGCTCTTTTGCTCAGTCGCGGAGTAGTGGGAAGACTGACTTGGCTGGACATGGCGGAGCCATAGAACGGATTGGCCGGATGGGAACGTGAGCGCGAATGTGCCTGTGCCTGTGATTGTGCTTGAGCTTGAATTTGAGATTGTGATGGAATCGGTTGTATCTGAGAAGGGCCAAGCGAGCCATTCGACTCTGAATTGGCGGTCCCGTCCGTGTTCCCACTGAGACGACGACGTCCTGTCACACTAATGGTGGGCATCGAGGGTGACCGTGGTGGCATAGTTGACATAAGAGGTACCCTAGATTTTGTGGGAGTGCTTAACCCAATCGTGGGGATCGCTGGTAGTCTCTTGATTCGTTCTGGGTCCCTCTCCTTGTCCGAATCTGGATGCAGAATTCGATTGGAGGTCGATCTCGGGGTAGGCGACTCACGACCAATCGTGATATCTGATTTGGCGGAATTTGGACCTGATATTTCCCCGTGACCGTGACTGTGATCGTGACCGCGATCGTGCGCGTGAGAGTGAGAGTGACCGGAAAGAGTAACGGTCCTATCACTCATTACCGACTCTCTAGCTTTTGAACCTGGCATCTCGTGCTGCTCGGTATGGAAGGGATCCAAATTCGATTTCAGGTTCGCTTGGGTTGCTCTACTTCTGAGTGGATTCCTCGCTGGGATGGGCGGTGAAGGTCTTGGTATCTGGCTTACACCAGGAATAGCGGGGGAAGATATCGTCGGTCTTAAGGTACGTCGAGTCGATGACGTCGGTTGGGGGGTGGGTATCACCATCCCCGATCCCTGAGTCACCGTTGCCGTTGCCGTAGTGATCAAAGTCGAAGCCGAAGGTGTCAAAGTCGAAGTCACAGTCGCGATTGAGCTCGAGTCCGAGGTTGTCGGTGTAGCCGACAGCGGTGGTAGCGATGGCGATAATGTTAATTGCGGTGGTGGTGGTACGACTTGTAACGCTATTTGATTTCGTTTTTCCGATACTGGCAGAGGTTTACTCGTAAACCCATCCTGTCCAGACTGGCGAGGGGACGTTCTGGGACCACTCGGTCTTCGTTGCCTGTCTTTTGTCGGTATTGCTGATGGAGATGGTAATGGCACAAGCTGGTCAGAGAGAAACGGTAAAGCAGAAGATCCATCAGAAGTCCCGTTCTTCCTAAAAGATCGATTATCTAGGCCTATCGTTCCGTCAGATACACTCCGAGGTAAACCAGCAGCTACCCTTTCTTGATGTAGTCTCCCGTAGGGATTCGGATAACGACTTTGTTTCTCATTCTGATTCCGATTCTGGTTGGAATCGGAATTCGTGTGAGAACTCGGACGTGTCTCTGGGAATGCATCTAAAGACAACCCCAATGCGTGTAAATCCAATATCTCTGATTGAGAATTGACAAGTCCGAGTCCAACCGACCCCGAACCTGGACCAGTGGCGAACGGCCTCCGATGGAAAGAAAACGTCTCACGAGAAGGAGAGGGTGAAGAGGCTGTTACGAGGTTCCCGTCTACGATGGATGTACGTCTTGAATGGGCGTAATGATTCGGATTCCCCGCCGCCGTCGCTGTCGTCGTCGTCGTCGTCGTGGATGCGAGGGGTGAGGGAGAGGAAGAGCGGAAGTGAAGAGGCGGAAGAGGAGGTAAACGGGTGGATACTGTTTCAAGCGGTGGCGTTCCGTGCTCACTTATACGTTGAGATAGCTGATAATGATGAGTATGGGTATCGGAGGAGAAGTTGGAATGATGATGTTGGTGTTGATGTTGATGCTGATGGGAGACAGCGCGTCGGTTCTTGGACGCTGCCGCAGACAAAGACACGGAGACAGGCGATCCATCACTACTCCTTCTTAAGCCCATCGCGTACCCCGCTGATATTCCATCAAGAGTAGTATTAAATGGTCCGACGGAAGCGGTGGAAGCGGCGTTGTTGTCGTTGATCGTCGCCGTGGACGTGGACGTGATCGAACGTTGACGATCCCGAAGACCAGGTTGATGTTGAGCAAGCATTGGTAACGGTGATGTTCTCCCGTTCAATTTTGACGGCCGTAAATTGGCAAGTGCGTACTCGCTATACCCTTCGCCAGAATCAGAAAGAGGACGGATAATGCCGGCTGATACTGCTTTTTGGTCGTGATCCTGCGCAGTGAGCGAGCGGTTTCGTTGCTGTGAGTAACTCGAGTAGGAGACTGGAGGTGGTGGAGATGGACTTGGTCGGCGGACTGAGGTGGGAACAAGTGTGATCGTGGCCGATGCCGTTGCCCCGGATGATGCTGCGTCTGGGGAATCCGGGAGAGGAAGTGGGTTAGGGAAGGACCGACGAGGGGAAATGACTTTGAATGTACGTGTGGGAGAAGGAGGGGCCGGTGGAGATGCCTTTGTGTGCGAGTGTAAGAGGGAGGGTGAGAGTGGGGATGAAGAGGGAGAGGTTAAAGGCATCGGCAATGCCCGCCGCGGGGGAGTGTGGGGACCGGGAGGCGCCATCGTTGTCATGGTTGTTGGAACAGAGAACGTAGATATCCGTTTCAATGATTGATTGGGAAAGACATGGTGTTTTTGGATGATGTGTGACTTTTCTAGTTGCAGAGCCGAGGGTCGCAAGTCGGAAGTGTTGAGAGTGGGAAGCCTTCTTGGTGTGAAATGATGTGATGTGATGTGATTTAGCAATTGTCCTTGTTCAGACAGACCAGACCGTGCGGCGTGTCAGATTCCTGACGGTGGCACTTCCCCCCACCTCCTCTCCTCCCTTCTTCGGATGCGAGCTTTCCTTCCAGTGCCAAGGCGTTCCGATTTTCCCCTTCTTATAGTATGGGATCACTAGCAATAATGATAGGCAGATTGGTGATAGTCTTTAGGCTTTTGCAAACCGACCGAGCGATCCCCGCGGGACTGGCAGGAATAAGAATGATTCGATGAGAGATGATCGACCGGCCGGGCTAGTAGCTGACGACCAACAAAATCCAGTTCCAGGTCCAGGTCCAGGATCGATCAGTGAGATGATACGAGATGAGATGGGATGGGATTCGGGGTATCGTGTGAAGTCCGCTGAGAGGGGAATGGGATTCGCCGGGAACTCTAGTTCGGTTGATCTGGGTTTATCTGATATACAAGCGTGAGATCAGGTCCAGCCAAGCGAGTCAGATGAGAAAGACTTTGATTCTGCGGGGCTTTGTTTTGTTTCGTTTTGTTTGTGTGAGGACAAATGATGAAAGGAATCGCACACAGATGAGCGATGAGGGAAAATGATGTGGATGACGGGTTGTTTGTTCCTTTGATGTTGCCTTTACCAAGTGGTGCTCTCGACTCTCTGTCTCCTCTCTCACTGTCTATCGCTGTCGTTTGATCCCGGTTAAACCCCTCGCCCCTTCCCCGCCTTCCCCGCCCGTTTCCCCTTCTCGCCTCTTGCCACTCGTCTCGGTGGGGATGCACCCCCTCCTCTTCCCCCATTTGGATGTGCCGCGTCTCATATCGCCACTGACAACCCCAGCACAGCAGTTTTTCACGAGGGATAGGAGAAGGGGGGGGGGGGTGGGTTTCATCTTTTGACATCTGATTTGGATTCGTAATGAGTGGCAAATTAAAGAAGGCCAGACGAAAGCATAAGTAAGGTATGTCCTCCTCTCCTGGACCTTTACCTTGTTTGCCTGCCGTTCGAAGAGTGCAGGATTCGGACGTCTTCTGAGAAAACTTCGGGCAACAAGGATGGCGATGAAGATAAGGATCCTTTGGGACAATTGGGATCGCATGTGCTGTAGAGTAGATTACAGATAGGAAATAGATGCAATGTATGGCGATTCGATGCGATACATGATGTAGACGTATACAAGGTAACCGGTACGAGAAGTTTAAAAGCTGTTTTTACCGAAGCGTGATCTCCCACCTCAGAACGAAACAACCTTCGGCTTTCCTCTCGGTGGTAACGCCGTTTTCTTGACTGTTGGCTTCTTGGGGACCACAGCCGCAGCCGTAACAAGAGGAGCGGCAACAGAAGTAGAGTCCGACTTTGACACTGCTGCCTCGACGTGTTTACTTGCATTCGATTCCTTCGCTTCTGCCAAGAGATCACCCAGACCCTCCTCCTGCGCATCCAAAGCCGGCAACGGTCGTCCTCTATCCACAACCTCTTTAGTCGTCTTTTTCCTAATCTCCTTGATAGCCATCTTCCTCTTCTTCTCTTCCGCTTTCCTCGTCTCATTAATTCGATCAACAACATCTTTCCTTCTCTTCGCACCCATGAAATCATCTTCGTCAGCACCGACGTCTCGCCCCGTCCCGATCGCTGAAGAACTTAATAGTTCTTCATCACCTTCTCTCAATTTCACTTGAGGGACCGCCTCTAACTCCGCAAGAATCCCACCGCCACCACCTCCCCACTTGTCGTCCGGGCAGTCGTTTGCGCGGTGTTGAACACTGTTGCAGACTTTACAGCTTCCTCCGTTTGGGTAGATTCCACGTGTCGATTGAGGGCAGGTGGACGCTAAGTGGCCTTGGGAGAGACAGATGAAACAGGTGGCGAAGGGGAGACCCACAGATTTGGGTTTCGGACAACGAGAGAGGGGGTGTTCGGATGAGTCGCAACTGAAAGGTGGGGACAAGAGGAAAGGTGGAAAGAGGGGCCAGGGATTGTTGAATATGATTAGCACATGACTTTCTTCCTTCTTTGTCATCAAGGCATACAGAGATATATTCTCAAACAAAGAATTCCATTTGGCTAGCAGATACCGCCAGAAATGAGCAGAGCACAAAGCAAAATACCGAACTCACCGATAACATCTTCCACCTTGTCCAGCAACATCTGCACCCATCTTCCCCTTCTTCCTCTTCATACCCTGTGGTCTCTCTGAGTCCAAAGTTGATGGATCGTCCTGTGCAGCAAGAAGGACGTTCGGACATTCTCGTGCGGAATGGCCTTTGGATCGACAGGCGAAACAAACTGTGTCGGACGTTCGGGTGTCTTGACGGTCAAGACGACGTTTCTCGGATTGTTGGGCTCGTTCTAATCGTAGGGGAGGGGGGGGGAGGGAGGATTGAAAAACAAGGTCAGAAATGTAATACAGATGACATTAGCGAAGAAACGCCGTGAGGGATAGGGTCTCAAAGCCTCGCTCAATCTTTCTCCCAATGTAACAAGGAAACGAAATGGAAGAATATGATCACTCACGAATCAACTTCGGATCCCTCGACCATCCTTGACCAGCTCGTCTCTCTCCACCATCTCTAGCTGCTTTCTCTTCATTTCCACCTTCATCCCTGCTCCTCTTCTTCGAGTTCGAGGGTCCTGCTTGGTTGAACGAGCCGCTCTGTTCCTTCATTTCTTCGAATGAGGAAGAGGCGAGGTGATGCCGTTTGGGCATGGCAAAAGAGGTTGTTCGTGTCATCGTGGTGTGTGTGTGTGTCTTGTTTGATTTTTTTTCCGTTCGCTGTCAAAGATCGAATTCACGAAATACGTGCGAGGATAATTCCCAAACGCAAGACTGAGAGAGAGAGGTCTTGACAATCCCGTTTAAGTTGCTCGTGTCAGGGTTATGCTATCACCGTCTCGATACTTTTCCGGCTTTGTTCTGTTTGTGCACCGGTATCTGAGGTGTAGCTTGTACGATCAATCTGCTGTCGAGTGACAATGTCCACTCAAACGAAGCATGCAAGAGTTGACTGATGTCCATCATCCATCAGCATCAATTCACATCGTCCTTCCCTGCGATGCTGTCTCCCTCTGCCTCCCCTCCGCTCCTCCTTCGGGTTGATCAATTCCAGACGCACTACAGCTCGACCGTCCAAAAAAATCCCGTCGCTCGTCCGCCCTCCGCTCTCGCCCCCCCGCCCGGTGGCGGACATCAATTACATATTATCTCCGCCATCTAGCTCCGCGTCACAACCAGATCTCAATGGGTTCTCACTGAAAACACCTTCAGGTCCGTAAAATGAATCCGCCTTCCTCATCCCCTCCACTTCGCCCAGTATCATTTCAATTGTCCATTCGTGTATTGTGTTTTAATTGACTACATTGATGCCCATGAGTTAGTTTTCGGATCGTGTGTTTATGTGTTCCCTTTCTGATTATTCTAAGTCTGTTTTCTCATTCCTTTAATATGTTTATGCCAAGACGGACATAAGCGAAATAGATACAAGCAAGGAGAGCAGAAATCATGGATGACTCTCCCGTTTGCAAGGACGTGTGTGTGAAGCCGCTCTTTGTCCCTCCCCCACGGCGAACTCGGGTTCATGTCCGGTCGCAAATAGTTCTGATAGCTGGACTCTTTGGGACGTAGGAACCGGCCCTTCGTACTTTCGTGTCGTATTCTGACAGTCCCTTGTCCTCAATCTGACGACTCGTGTGCTATTATTCGATATTTGCTTCCAGTCTCATATCGCATCGTGCGACCCTCCCGGGGCAGCTATGCCTCATTTGTCGCCGTCGTCGTCGTCGCCAATTTGTCGCTGGAGGCCGATACGGGTAAAGCAATCTCTGGCGCACTACTACTGGTTGCTTCTCCTGTCCTTCTTCTTCTTGCTTTTGCTTCGAGTGCACGTTCGACCCATCCGACCATATCGACATCTTTTCCTTCGTCTTGAACCATCCACGGGTGTTTGAGAAGTTGGCCATAGGTTGGACGCATCTCGGGTTGTTTGAGTAAACTAGATGGTGGTCAAATAAAGAAGGGAATAGGGAGAGGGGGTCAGTGGTACATTCATTGCTTCGGGGAAGTGTTTTGAGAGTGGGCGGGGGTTACGCCTTGACCAATCAGATATCTGGAACTCACGTTTTAGCAACAAAGTCTTGTGCGACTGGCGAATAACCGACCGGCAGTGTCGGTGAGGGTCCATAGACGATCGATTGAAGCTGAGCGAAAACGTTGGAATACGTCTCTGGCGGATAAGGATAACATCCTTTAGCGACCTCGATAACGGACAAACCAACGGACCAGACGTCGGAAGCGACGGTATATGTCGCGATATCGTCTGTTCCACCACCCTTGATTCGTTCGGGGGCCATGTAGGACTGACAACCGATATTTGTCTTCGCGAGAGATTTCTCTAATTGTCCCGAGACACCAAAGTCACAGAGCTTGATCTGGCCTTTCTTATTGACGAGAATGTTTGTCGGCTTGACGTCTCGATGCATGATCTGGAGCTCGTCTTTGAGGAAACCTAAGCCTTTGACCATACTTTTTGTGATTCGGGCAAGAACGTCCTCGGGCACACCATCACCGTGCAGCGTGTCTAAGCTCCCTGCATCCATGTACTCCATACAGTAATACACGCATGATTCGATGAGGAATGCGCCGTAAAACTCAACGATCTCGGGTGCGACGGCTCGATGAAGGATATCGAGTTCCATCAAGATCTGATTCAGTTTCGAAGGATCGAGTTCCAGTCGGATTTCCTTCATAGCCATGATGACTTTTGTCGGCTTGTGATACACTTTCTGAACGGTTCCGTAATTCCCTTTCCCCAGTTCTCCTTCCAGTACCATTTCGGTCATGTTAATCTTGAAACTCTGACCGTTACTGAAATCCACACCGTCAGCCGTCAGGATGGCCTTATTGTTGAAATTGAGTTTCCCCGTAGGATCGATCACGTCACTGAAATTACTGAAACTTCCTTGACCTCCTGGTTTAGGAATTCCTGTTCCTCCTTGGAGAGCACCGCCGCCCATCGCAGATAAAGTCATTCCCGGTCTTGGACGTTTCCCACTCAACCCTCCAGTGGTCACGACCGGGCTACTCTTCACACCATTGGGTCCTGCAATGCCCGTTATACTCGGTCGAGAGCCACTCAATCCTCCTGGAGCGAGCATTGGAGCTCCTCCACCCGCAGCAGCACGTCTTGCCGCTAATCCACCAGGACCTCCAGGAAGAGCACCAGCACCGCTGACACCCAGCATCGCAGGTGAAGATGCAAGACGAGGAGGATGAGGTGCAGGTCGAGTTGCTCCGGCTGCAGCGGCAGCTAATAACGCTTGCATGCTTCCCGGGTCTGGCGCACCTCCTGGAACCCCCGGTCCTCCTCCTGCAGCATGACCATTGCCTCCCGGACCACCGGGCGTACCTCCTGTCTTTCGCTGCATCGCATCCATCTTCGCCTGTAATGACGGGGGAAGCTTTTGTTGTTGGGGTATACCCATAGCGGATCGTCCTCGTAGACCGGCGGGACCTAGGCGTGGACCGCCAGCGACTGCACCGGCACCGGGACCAACAGTAACACCACGACCGAATCCCGGGCCTTGCATTCCTCCTCGAACTGCAGGAGATCCAGGGGGACCCCCCGCCGCTGGACCGCCGACTCGCGAGGACTGTGACAACATGTCTCGTGAGATGACGCCTGGTCGAGAGGCCGAGGTGGTACGTGGAAGGTTGGGTTGGGGAGGTGCTTGGGCAGGCGGTTGAGCCTGGGCATGCGGAGAGGGAGGTGGAAGCGCCGGTGAGAGTTTGGGTGTGAGTGTAGGTGTGAGTGTGGGTGTGAGTGTCGTGGAAGAAGAAGAGGAAGAAGGAGCAGCAGACATGCGGGGTGAGTACGTTGATGAATTTGTGGATGAAGATGTTGATCTCGTTACCAATGCAGGTGCCGGTGCAGTTTCAGATGCAGGGGCGTGGGCAAGGGCAGGTGCGGGTGCGGGTGCGGGAGTAGGTGAAGGTTCAGATACTGATGGGGAATGCGTTCCGTTGACAGCACTTCGCGAGACCGACTCGTTCGAAATTTCCAGCCTGGAGACATCCGGGATTTCCGCTCGGTGACTTTCTCTCGAAACAGACGTCGATTTCTCTGTCACTTCATCCTCTTCTCCCGGTGAAGTGGGTCGCCGGGTTTCCGTCGCGGGAGATGACATGATGGATATTATGATAGCGTTAGATTGGGTTGGTTGCGAGGGGGTTGAACTCTGGATGGAACAGATATTAAATGAGGGATGGAGATTGAACAATCGATAGATCTTTTTGTGGGTTTTCTTTCTAGGGGATGATGCCGATGAATGAAGGTTGAAGGGTGACGAATGATGGGTGATGGAATCCGGCGGGGGGATGGTGAAATGATGGCCGTATTCAGACAAATTGGGGTAGATTCGGATCCTGTCTGGGAATTGCGATGGTGATGGTAATTGCGAATTGCGATGGCAATTGGATTTCGTTTTTCCGTTTCTTTTGTCTTCCTTTGTTATCTCCTGTTTCTCACTCTCCCTTTTCTTTGAGGTATCTCAATGTGCCAACGGTTGTGTCTGAAGATCCCTGTTCCTTTGATTGCTCGTCGTATCAACTTGCCGACTGACGAACAAGAAGTACGACAGACTTGTCAAAAGTTCTCAAGGATCCAAAAAAAAAAGGAAGGAGGTCAACCCAAGTTTTGATTCCTATTCCTGGCTCCAATGTTCAAAACAACTGTCTCGGGGGAAGATAGGGAGTATTCGGTTTGAAAGTCTCAATTGCAAGTCATAGTAGTCGAGGGATAATTTTGAACCAGAGAGAGAGGGATGCATGGTCTGATGAAGCACGGTGTGCAACGTGCGCCTGTAGGAGGTGGGGTTTGTCCCGTTTAAACCGACCCGGCATGGCTGAATGGCCGTCATAAGAAGTAGGGACTGCGCAGAAATCAAGGGGGGGGGTAATGACTCAAGGGGAAGTAGCCT
>JANGFI010001686.1:0-24178 GCA_025758705.1 Goffeauzyma gilvescens
GGGGATGCGCATCAATTTGGATGGCGATCGTTCATGACAACGAATCAATACCTCACATCATTGGCAGCTTTCGTCAGTCGCTGTCTGTTTGACTGGGGGGAGGAAGAAGAAACAACAAGAATCAAGGAATCGAGCATCAAGAATCAAGTATCTGGCAATTTGCTCTATACAATTCCACAAATCAGAGTTGAATAGCTCGACAATCCAGCGAAGCACGGCAAGATCCTCAGTTCCATTCCTCCTCCTCCTTCTCCTCCTCCTTCATCCTTCCAACCGAAAAATCCGCATAACAGGCAATTGTACTGTCCATTTCGACGAAAGAAAAACGAAACCGAAAAAGCAGATCAGGCATCACATTTCGACAATCAACAGTCGACAATCGGCGATCTTCTCCGCCCGCGATCATCTCTCTGATCAGCCGACACGCGGTACCCTAACGGCAGTCGTGACTGCGTACGAGAAAGTAATCCAAACCCTTGGCTCACCGTAAAAACCCGGTCCAGCGCTCTTGCCCCTTCTCGACGACGTCGTCCAAAGACGAACCCACCAAACGCCTCGTGAAACACGCTCAAAGAGAGATTGTCATCTCCTCCTATCTCACAAACACACCGTACCATACCGTAACGTACTACAGCTTGCAGGAACGCAAGACCACCAGCGACTTTTTTCGAAACGCTTACGGGAGGAGGAAAGAAAAAGGAGGCGACGATTCCTCCTTTTCTTGTTTGTTGTTTGTCTTTGTTTTTGTTAGTCGCGGGAAGGGTGTAGCAGGA
The DNA here is from genome assembly GCA_025758705.1 of Goffeauzyma gilvescens. Lineage (NCBI taxonomy): Eukaryota > Fungi > Basidiomycota > Tremellomycetes > Filobasidiales > Filobasidiaceae > Goffeauzyma > Goffeauzyma gilvescens. The sequence continues at coordinate 774 of JANGFI010001686.1, forward strand.
TCCCCGGAGGGAAAGACCAAGATCCAAGACAAGGAGGAGCCAGCACAAACTACATCGCATGCAGTGTAGTGTAGCGTGGCAGCTGACAACACACGATTGATATAGGAGAAGGTGGCGGGCGGGGCGAGCGGAGGGACGTTGCGACAGACGGTCAGTAGTTGGTCGGTGAGTTACAAGCAAAGAGCCCTATAAGGAAGGGAGAGACGCACGCACGCTTTACACGTACGCACACGCACACGCAAGGAGTGAGGTGACGTGAGTGACTGTCTTACGGAAACCGTTCTGATGTGAGCACAGTGAACATTCGAAAAAGAGTCTCACGGCATCCGAACACACTCCTTCCGCTGTCAACAAGCTCACATACGAAAGTTGGTATTGCGTGTGAACAGACCTCGATACTCATCCGCTTCTTCTTCCTCAGGGACTATACCCTTCCAGTAGGATCAGACACCTGCTGGGGAGAGATCGTGCACGACTCACAGGAGATAGATCAAACGCCAAATCCAAAGCAAATAGTCAACGAATTCGATTCGTTTGGTGTTCACGCACGACACACCCCCAAATACAGACCGAACCAGGACATTCGAATGATCGAGAGGGTTCCACAAAAACTCATGGACAGGGCAAGAAACTAAAAGGGAAAGAAACGTCAAAGGAAGCTTGACTTGACATTCCCAGATTAAAACAACCGAAGAAAGAAGGCGGCCTCCCGGTTGTCCAACCCAGGAAAAAGGACCGCTTCCTTTCACTTCACTTAACCTTCACGCAGGTTGCGTACTCCTCCTTTCGCAATCGTCCTCTTGCCTCTCTTTTGAATCTTCCCTATCAAAGAGCTAGAGGAAAGACTGTCCTCTTAATTTCCGTCTCTCTTAAAGCACATCAGACAAAGAAGAGCCGTTCAAGTTGTATTCGCTACGTCCTCGGGCGGATTATCGTCCTCCAAGAGATTTACAACGCTAAGAAGTATTGTGCCGACCGTCCATCCTTGGCCCCTTCCTCTTCCCCCTTGCTCTGATTCAACGACACAATCGCTTCGAGTGACACATATATCCCTGTCAGAATAAGTACGGACTTCATTCACCAAGCATAGGACCCTGTCTTCTGCGAATATCAACTCCTGGTCCCGCCATACCCACCCCCCACCCCCTACCCCCACCAACCCACACCGTCGTCTGCCCAACATGCACATCTCTCTCGAGACCATGACCTCCTACGGTCGTCGCACTAAGGGCGACATCCCACCTCGCCTCGTCGGACCCACCACCACCCTTGTCTCTCTCCCCGACCCATCTAACCCTCGAAGAAAGACACACCACGTCTTCCTTTTTGGTGGTCGACTCGTTTCGACACGGAGAGTAGTTAGTAGGATGTACGTGCTTGATCTCGATACGCTCGTCTGGGAACGCATTGATCCGAGGCGCCATGTGATCGGAGGAGATAGTGACAATGCGCACTTGAATATGAACGTGAAAGGACGAGGAGGACAAGAATCAAGTGAGGCAAAGGAAGATTGGCCAGCCCCTCGTTATTTCCACTCAGCAGACGTTTTCGAGAACAGGTTGATCATTTTTGGAGGAATGGGATACACGCCATCACCGTCTCCAGGAGCATCTCCACCTAACTATGGAACAGCAGAATCGGTATCCGCTACTGGGATATCACCGACGAATCCTCTCGGTGCATACTTGGCGAGTGGTGCGGTGACCAGTCCTAATCAAACACCTCAGACGGGATCTTCGAATTTTTCCGCTCCTCCAAGTAATATCACACCGACTCCGTGTGTGTTGAACGACGTACATATTTTTGACTGTGTGACGAGAACCTGGGCAAAGGGCTCAGGTGCAGGTGCAGGTGCAGGTGGGGAAGAGCAAGCCAGAAGAGATTCCGTTGGCATGCTCCCAAAAGCGAGATATGCACATCTGAGCGCTATTAGTAATGGCAAATTATACATTATGGGTGGTCAAGATATCACGAACGAGTGAGTAGAATCGTTTTCCTGTAGTCGTTCAATTACTTGGAATGCCGGAAACATCTGAAAAAAAGGGAGGCTGACTTTATTCCCACTTTTCACCGGTGGAAGGTACATCCTCGAAACTGGATTATACGACATTGCCACAGGTTTCTGGATAGGCAATCAGGTGGTTTCCGATAAGCATCGTGGTTCTTACCGATCTGTCGCCGTTTCTTCCCTGCATCGAGTCAGCGATACGTCTGTCGGCGCCGGCTTCGACGCCAACGGTGATCCCCTCCATCGGCTTCCTCTTTCCCACGTCGAGGACGGTGGAGGCGGACAGATCTTCGAGTTCAGCAACAGTAATTTCACGGATGTGAAACGTGAACTCTCAATTCTTTCCCCGAAAAGCGCAGAACAACCCGAACTCGAGACCGTCGATGTCACATCTCAAATGGGTGGCATCGTCCTACCCCCAGGTTTGCGATTCCCATTCGGTGCCATTCTAGGAAAACATCTCGTCATTGCGGGAACGTACTTGAGTGCGTCCGTCCAAACGTTTGCAGTGTGGGCACTGGACTTGAGGACGTATACATGGAGAAGGCTGGAGGCTGTTGCCTTGGATGGACCTGGAACTCCCGTCGACGTCGGGGACGTAAGACCAGGGGGAAGCTGGAATCGAGCAGTATGTTGGGAAGACAAAAATAGGTTGTTGGTTTTTGGTAACAAGTATAGCAACTTGCAAGATGACTGTGAGTTCACGCGGGTACCGTATCCTCCCAACTGACTCCGGGACTAAACAACCCAATCGTGGCACGGCGGGCGAACAGATGAACACCGCGCCGTCAATTTTAACCATGTCGTTCAGGTCGAATTGGAAGTCTTCGGCATTTACCGGCTTCCAGTCGCACCCTCCGTTTCGCCCGAGTGGCAAAGGCAGCTACTCCGAACCCTCGACTCTGGAAAAATTGCTGACTTCACCATCGTCGCTGATGATGGAAGGGGAATTCCATGCTCTAGAAAAATCCTGGAAGAACGATGGCCCTGGCTCAGGTCCGAGTTGGCTTCATTCAAGAGTAAAGCCCAGAAGATCGTCGAACAGCAAAACGTATCTGGAGGACAGGAGGAGGGTTTAGTCCTGCTACCTTCCATTTCCATGTCGATTAGCACCAAGCGTCTCACACCAACAGCACTATACCTCTCCGAGGCTTACCCCATTTGCTTAGCTTTCATTCAATACCTCTACACCAGTGAACTGATCACAAAACTCCAAAATCAGCCTCCGGTGCTGTGTGGTCTTTTAGCTCTGGCGAAGCAATTCGATTTTCTCGAGCTGGAGGAAGTCGTCGTACATGCCATGCATGAGCGATTGGATGAGGAGACTGCATTGGGGATCTATGAGATCGCGACCCTATGCGCATGTTCGAGTTTGCAAATTCGAGCTCTCAGGATGGTGTTGGTTAGTCTCTTCGACTCTTGTAAATTATGTCGCATTCGCTGAGTACTGATATATCTTATTCTTCTCGCTTGCAGCTCGTCCAGAAAAGGCCAAAAAAACCAAGCAACCGTCGTACACGCCGCGGGTCTGAAGCCTCTCTCGTTAAGACACCCTCATCATCTGATCAACAACCCGAAGTAAGATTGCCAACATCCGCACCACTTGCCAAGTCCCAAACGGCATCCGGCTCCTCTCACTCACCAGGTTCGTCAAATCTACAAACAGGCTTATCCGTCACTAGTCCTACTAGTGTATCAACACATCAAAAGGAACACTCCCGACAGCAATCACTGCAGTCTCTCCATGAGGCGCTGTTTGGTACCGCTCGAAAAGAAACTAGAGAATCACAACAACCGATTCCAAACGGCGATCCAGATCCAACAGCAACCTCGCCGTCTGCCCACCATCGACTCGCGCCTTCGCACAGCTTTCCGTCATTATCTTCCGTCGCCTCACTCGTAGAGAGGGTATCCATACCAAGACCATCTCAAACGAGCGTTCGACCTCGACAGGACTCGTGGATGTTGCGTCAATCTCGCTCCATGCATGAACTGAAAGCTTCCCGACTCCCGACCAAGAACGAACTCACCTTCCCAAGCTCTCAAAGCGTCATTCCAGATCTTCCAGCAAAAGAATATCCAGAATACAAATCTACTCGACGTCGTTCTGACAGTCTGAAGGCGATCCACCATTTCTCGATCGAAGGCAGTCCTAGTCCTGATCGCGATACGTCTTTCATACGATCAGATTCTCCGGGATTGACGGTCAACGGCCCGATACCTCCCCCTATGAATACGGCTAATTCCGGGCTCACAACGGAAGGAAGCTTCTCTGGGCCGCCGACGCCTGTCACTTATCCTCTGACGTCGCAGGATCGGTGGTTCCCTTTCACCCAGGACTTCGCCTCTGATGGCAGCGGCAGGTTGGAGGGCAGAATTTACTCTGACGAGGATGACCATTACATCCCTACCCACATAAGAGATGCGGAATGTGAACAATTATCGAACGAGAATCTAATCTCCGGCACACAGAAACGTGCAAGAAACGACCTTTTGCAGAGCATAGACATGAACGCAACTAATTCCCGGATTGAACCTGATTCCTCCTTCACCCCCAGGGTCAGCCTCGCCGGCTTGACCCACCGAGACTCCACCGTCCGCCGATCTTTCCTCCGGGTCGATACCGAGAAAGCCAAAGCGAGTTTCCAGGACGCTGGGCATGGGCGCGAAACCCTTGGAGCGGTTTTCAAGACCACAGCACCTTCCCCTCGATCGTCCTCATTCTGGAAACCGAGTCTTCGTACGGGTCCGAAATCAGCGGGAACAGATCCAGCAGCGTCCATGATGATAATGGGGAAGCATGCCTCGGATCACACAGCGACATATACGCTCGCGCATAAGTCCTTGGATCCTAATTGGATACCCCTTCCAATAGGAACAAACATGTACCCGAACACGGCGAACGAGGATAAGATGTCGACAATGTTGCCCAGGAGGCTCCATCGACACCAACCCCCATCGTCAAACGAAATGAACGAATTTGGTTTCCTCGGGTGAGTTCTTGTTTGAATTTGCTCCCACGCCGTTTACCGATGCCCATTCTCTTCGCTTCTACTTTATTGAAGGGTTCATATTGATTGATTTTGATACAACAGATCATCAGAACACACGTATGAAGCCACAATTAGGCCAAACCCCACTACTACCGGCCCTGCGAGCGCGACCCCCACAGGGTTGTCCAAGACAATCCGAAGACTCTGGACGTGAACCCGATAATGAGGAGCTCGCCTATTTCTCATCTTGTTACATGTTGCAATGAATTAACCGATGTATAAGCAAATCTCAGTTCTCCACTGCTTCCCTTATGACAAGCTGGACTGTTTATTTGACGTTTATCCCCCATTACCACGTTACCCGCGTAGAAACCGCCACAAACATAACAAAACCCTTAATTTTGCACGTGACTCCACAAAAATTCCAAAAAATACGCAAGACTTCAGGCGACGAGGGGGACAGACCTGAGGGATTGACAGTCTGATGCAGGGAAATAAGCTGATATCTCGACTTTATTCAGGTTTCATGCTTCCTCTTCCTCTTTTGGCTTATCTTTCCTGCACAAGCAACGTCTGAGGTATCAACTCAGATAGTCACTTGCCCAAACAGTACTATTCGGCCTCATTTAACGCTCATTTACACACCAGCTGGAATTTTTGTCTGCATTTTCAGGAAGAACCTACGCCAAGCAACCTCAGAAGCGGCAAAGCGTGCTTTTCGATCGTTTAGTTCCCTTTACTCCCTTCCTTTCTCCGATCCATTTCGACCCACCTCACGCCGATACGATGGTGCATATAGAAGATGCCATGGAGCTGGATACACAGCCTTACACCGAGCAAGGGGAGATGCAGGTAGACTTGGAGAGCGCAAAGCTGAACATCATCAATGGAGAGGTAGATGTCGCTTCAGGTCCCGCAGTCCCTCCTTTCTTCAACTGGGATAGCTCTCTCAATGGATTACTTTCAGATCTCAATATCCCGCCTTCAAATCAGCAAATGTCCAAGCTTGACTACCTTCCGCCGAGAATTCTCGAGGGGCTCCTAGTGGCTTCCCAGGCGCTGGGAGTCGTGGCAAATATCGACGAGGTCGCCCTCTCAACAAATTCAACCATCTCTGCTCTTCTCAGCACCCTCTCTGAACTCCTTTCTATCCCTGGACTCTCTCAGCTCGTCGTCAAACACTTCCGGCCGGTCCTAGTTGACTTATTCGGCAGATGGATCCCCGTGCAGCTTCCGCACTCTTGGTCGAACCTCACTCTGACCCAGGTGGAAGAGTGGGAGCGCAAGCTGTGTATTGTTTCTGAGCTCTCCTCGCCTCTACTGGACTTATGGAACGTCTTCTTCAAATTCCTCTCATATTCTCCCTTTTACCTCAACGGTCCTCTCTCACTCACGGCGTTTCCATTTGATCTTGTCAAGGATGCGGACATCACGCCTGTTCCCGAGAGCTCATATGAAACATTTCTCCAAACAGAACCATCACGGCTACAACGTCTGATGATCGCTTATCATCGACTTTTAACGGTCGACCCTCTTCTCCCACATCGAACCGAGACTGGTTGGATGAATACCGAGCTTCACTTGCTGTTCTCTACCTCCGCTAGTCCGGTCGACAAACCCACACGTGTCCTCGCCATACAAGTTTATGCGCTTCATAAAGGTCTGGCGGAGAAGACGACATCTGAGCTCGAGGCGCAGTGGGTAGGAAAGATGGAGGATACCAATATGGAGGAAATAAAAGTCGTATTAGAACAAGTGGTGGTGAACGGCGTGGAAGAGGATGGAAAAGCGAAGAAGAGCGAGATGGTAGTCAAGACTTGTGATGCTTGGGTTTATAGACGTGTGGAGGAGAAGAGATTGGCAAGATCCCAAACACCCACCACCGACCACATCGTCCTTATCGACCCATCTCATCTCAGTCCTTGGACTGCTCTCCTGGCAGGTCAGCTGTCTCTGCAGATGCAAGTTGCGTCTATTCCCAAACAGATCGTTCACGTCGATACCGTTTCGGGTGCTTCAGCTCTTCGGTCCTTTGTTCATCTACTCTCCCTCCGACTGCCCATCCTACTCTCATCGCCCTCTTCGGCCGGTAAAACTCACCTGATCGACTATCTCTCTACTCGTATCTACCCATCCACGTCCACGACTTCAAGAATCGTGACCATCTCTCTTGCTGATACTTCGATCGATGCCAAGGCGCTCTTAGGATCATACGTCTCTTCGCCGACGAAACCGGGGACTTTCACTTGGGTTGATGGAGCCGTCGTTAAAGCTCTGAGAACTGGTCGATGGATTGTACTCGAGGATATCGACAAGGGTTCCGTCGAGATGGCCAGTCTGTTCTCCCGGCTTGCGGACAGCATGAACAAAGCCAAGACGGTAGGTGGTAGGGCTCGTTTAGAACTCCCCACCGAGAATATGGTCGTCGAAGCTGGAGAAGGATTCGCTCTCATCGCAACACGAAGCATCAATTCTGACGCACCACCAACTTTCCTCGCTTCACACCTCTACGAACAAGTCCGGCTAGAACAGCCTAGCACTGATGAGATCTTGCAGATGGTTACTCTCAAGCACCCGAGATTAGCTGGTAAGGCCGCAGAATGTCTTTTAGACGCTTACCAAGCTCTCAGGCGAATGACGGACAAGAATGCCACCGGCCGAGCTTCGGGGAGACCAATCTCCCTTCGAGATCTTGAGAAGTGGGCTGCACGAGTATCCAAGCTTTTGCCTGAGAATATCCCGACCATGGTCGAGTCTGGGTCAAAGTCGTACTTCGCAAACCCGGCCGTTCAGGACGAAGTCTTCCTCGAAGCTATTGATGTATTTTTAGCCTCGATCCACACCGGCAAGTTCGCGGTTGCGACGGCCAATCAAAAGCGGCTTGCTCTTGCTCGAGCGCTGGCTGAATCCCTCAACCTAAATGAAGAACGATGCAACTGGCTACTGGATGGTCGAGTGCCATCGGTTGAAGTTACCCAGCCAGCCAACCGGGCTCGTCAACACAGTACTCCAATTGTTCGGATCGGTCGAGCCCAATTACAAGGCTTGGCTCCCCGGCCTTCTCAGAGATCTACCTCCAGGCCTTACGCATTCACAAAACCGTCTTCCATCCTTTTGGAAAGAATTTCCGTTGGTATCACCCTTTCCGAGCCTCTTCTCCTCGTCGGAGAGACTGGTACCGGTAAGACGACAGCCGTTCAGCAGTTGGCAAGCATGCTCAACCGACCGCTCACAGTCGTCAATTTGTCAACCCAGACTGAGTCCGGAGACTTGTTCGGTGGCTTCAAGCCGGTGGACCCTTCTGCACCTGCCCGTGAACTTCACTCGCGATGGATTGACTTGTTCCGAAACAGTTTCAGTCGGAAAAAGAACGAGACATATGAAACAGGTGTGAGGAAAGCGATGGTCGCTCAGAAGTGGAAAAGGGTCGCTGAGATGTGGCGAGAAGCTGGCAAGTTGGCAATCGAACGGCTGCAGAAGCGCCTGGAAGATCGTCTCCCCGAGCAAGATGATTCGGCACCTCGTAAGCGAAGAAAGGTCGCTGATGAAGAGCTGACAGTTGGAGAAATCCGTGAATTGCTCACCGGTTGGAATAAGCTTCAACGTGATATCGTTGACTTTGAAAACCAGCACGTTAAGGCCGCTGGACGACTTGTATTCTCTTTCGTCGAGGGACCGTTAGTTAAAGCTTTGAGGGAAGGCGAATGGTATGTCTTCTGTCTTCTCGATCTTATCGACGCATTTACGTAGATCGACTAACCACGCTCTTGTCTCCTTGCCATGTCCTTCAGGATGCTTTTCGATGAAGTCAACCTTGCCAGCCAAGAAACCCTCGAGTCGCTCACAGTTCTTCTCGAGTCTGCATCGTCTTCGGTAGTCTTGACGGAGCGTGGAGACTTGGAACCGATATCTCGTCACCCTGATTTCAGGGCGTTTGCCTGCATGAACCCAGCTACCGATGTCGGAAAGAAGGACTTGCCACCTGGATTGCGAGCCCGGTTCACCGAAATATTTGCACCGGCGCCCGATGATGACCGTGATGCTCTTTTGAGCATCGTCAAGCAATACCTTGCGGATGCGGCAGCTGGCGATCGATCACTCGTGCTAGACGTCGTCGAATTCTATACAGAGATGAAATCGCGTTCTGCTGCTAAAGAAATCGTCGATGGTACCGACGCTGCGCCACATTTCAGTATGCGAACGCTCACTAGAGCGCTGAGTTTTGCCGTAGAGACGGCACCAATGTTCGGTCTGCGTCGAGCGCTTTGGGAGGGATGCTTGATGACTTTTGCCATGTCTCTCGACTCGAGAAGTTACGAGATCGTGCGAGTACTCTGTAGCCAACATCTGCTTTCCGGCTTGAGAAACCAGAAGGCGGCGCTCTCTCAGGTTCCGACATTGCCAGCCTCTTTGGACGCCGATCGGTTCATCCGTTTTGGCCACTACTGGCTCGAGAAAGGCGACGAGGTCATTCCATCGAACAACAATTACGTTATTACCCCTTCGGTTCAAGCCAAACTCTCCGACTTGGCCAGGATCATCCTTACCCGAAAGTTCCCTGTTCTCATCCAAGGTCCTACATCTGCCGGAAAGACCAGCGCAGTCGAGTTCTTGGCTCATCAAACTGGTCACAAGTTCGTTCGTATCAATAATCACGAGCATACCGACATCCAGGAATACTTGGGGACCTACGCTTCCGACCCAGCCACGGGAAAGCTGGCTTTCAGGGAAGGTGTGCTGGTCGAAGCTCTCCGACAAGGCCACTGGCTTGTTCTCGATGAACTGAACTTGGCACCTACAGATGTTCTGGAAGCGCTCAATCGACTGCTCGATGATAATCGAGAACTTGTACTCCCGGAAACCCAAGAGGTTGTGAAGCCTCATCCTCACTTCATGCTGTTCGCCACGCAGAATCCTCCGGGACTGTATGCGGGTAGAAAGGTGCTTTCTCGGGCTTTCCGAAATCGATTCCTTGAGGTGCACTTTGAGGACGTTCCCCAACATGAACTCGAAGTGATTTTGTGCCAACGCTCTGCCATCCCGCCGTCCTACGCCAAGAAGATTGTGTTAGTCTTTGAGGAGCTTCGACGACGTCGACAGGCTGCTCGAATGTTCGAATCCAAAGCGTCATTCGCTACACTTCGAGATCTATTCCGATGGGCTGGACGAGAAGCCAACAGTTATCAGCACCTCGCCGAGAATGGTTATATGCTGCTCGCCGAGCGAGCGCGCCGTGATGAGGACAAGATCGTCGTCAAAGAGGTGGTAGAGCAGGTGATGAAGGTCACGATCGACGAAGCAGCACTCTACACCATCTCACTCGATCCTACAAGCGCATATTCTCGCCTCGGTCTGCCTTTACCGACTGGGAACATCGTTTGGACTTCCGCCATGCAAAGACTGTTCACCCTTGTCGCTGTGGCGGCCCATTATGACGAGCCTCTTCTATTGGTTGGTGAGACTGGGTGCGGAAAGACGTCAGTCTGCGAAGTACTCGCTAAATGTCTCGGTCGGGATCTTATCGGCGTCAACTGTCATCAAAACATGGAGACAGCTGATTTGTTGGGAAGCCAGCGACCGTTGCGTAATCGTGCCCAGCGTTTACAAGAGGTTGCGCGACAGCTTGGCGAAATCACCACCCTCCCCGCCTCCATCACCATTGAATCCCTCGAAGCAGTCATCAACTCCCTGCCGACCTCCGACCGTGTAGCACAGATCTCCCAGCTTCTCAAATCCTGTTCTGCCATGTTCGAGTGGCACGACGGACCTTTGGTCCATGCCATGCAGGAATCTAGTGTCTTGCTCCTGGACGAGCTTTCACTCGCCGATGATTCCGTGCTCGAACGTCTCAATTCCGTTTTAGAGCCTGGCAAGACGCTTGTGCTTGCAGAGAAGGGCGGTGCCAGTATTGCTGAAAGCACGATCGTTGGCAGCCCCGGTTTCCAAGTTGTTGCAACCATGAACCCTGGTGGCGATTTCGGTAAAAAGGAGCTTTCGCCAGCCCTACGAAACCGATTCACCGAGATCTGGGTTCCGTCCGTCAATTCACGAGCAGACTTGCTCCAGATCATCGAAGCCAGCTGGAAGCATGAAGAGTTCCGACCTTACGGAAGCCTCATCATTGATTTCTTTGTGTGGTTTAGTGACAACGTTCTTGAACCATCTCACTCCGGTATCGGTCTGAGAGACATCCTGGCTTGGGTGACCTTCATGGACGTGTGCCGAGAGCGTACTCAACTTGAAGCACCGCAACTCTTCGCGCACGCCGCTCACATGATCATCATCGACGGTTTGGAAACACTACCTTCCCTGGGAGCGTTGCCAAAGGCCAAGCGTGATGCCATACGGCATTCATGCTCTTCGATCGTCGCTCAGCTCGTACCTCATTCGGCCACTCCCGACGAGATAATCATCACCTCGGACTCTTTCGCAGTTGGTCCCTTTGCTCTTCCACGCCATTCGTCTACTCTCAAGCCATCAAGCTTGTTTGACATGGACGCTCCGACCACACGGTCCAACGTTCTCCGAATCGTGCGAGCCTGTCAGATGCCGAAGTCTGTCCTCCTCGAAGGAAGTCCCGGTGTTGGCAAGACCACCTTGGTCCAGGCTATTGCCTCGTTGTGTGGCAAAGAGCTCTGTCGAATCAATTTGTCCGACCAGACCGATTTGATCGACCTGTTTGGTGCTGATCTTCCCGTGGCAGGAGGTGATGCTGGAGAGTTTGCCTGGAGTGATGCCGCCTTCCTGACAGCGATGCAAAGGGGTGACTGGGTTCTCTTGGACGAGATGAACCTGGCTTCCCAGGCCGTTCTCGAAGGTCTCAATGCGGTCTTGGATCACCGAGGAACTGTCTTCGTGCCTGAGCTCGGTCGTTCGTTCACTCGGCATCCTGATTTCCGCATCTTCGCTGCACAGAACCCGATGCAGCAAGGTGGTGGCAGAAAAGGTCTTCCCAAATCGTTCCTTAACAGATTTACCAAGGTCTACGTGGACGAACACACATCGGAAGATCTCATTTCGATTTGTCTGACTCTCTTCCCCACAATGGAAAGAGACGTCGTTGCCGCTGTTGTTGCATTCAACTCCAGGCTTCAAGACGAGACCATGCTCTGGCGCTCATTTGGGCAGTCTGGAAGTCCCTGGGAATTCAACCTTCGTGACATCGCTCGTTGGTTCTCTCTGCAGGCTCGGAAGACTGGGCTGGAAAACGATGCGACCATTCTCGAATTTCTCAGTACAATCTACGTCCTCCGTTTCCGAACGGCTCGAGATCAGCAGGCTGTTGCTGCTCTGGCTGAGCAGATCTTTGGACAGTCCATCCCGTCCAAAGCACCTTGGCCCCAAACCTCGCTCTCTTTCCTCCAAGTCGGTCACTCTCTCCTCACCCGTGGAGACTCGCCGTGCCTTCCACACTTCCGCCTGTCACCTCCCGTCTTATTGGGCCGACAGAATGAAGCCTTCCTCAAGTGCATGGAAATGGCTTGGCCGATCATCTTGGTTGGCCCTTCGGGCGCTGGAAAGCGCAGCTTGGTCCGCCACAACGCTGAGATGCTCAACAAGCACTTAACCGAGTTCACGATGCATCCTGGAGTGGATACGATGGAAATGCTGGGCAGTTTCGAACAGACAGATCTTAAGCGAACCAGCCAAGCTGTGTTGGCGAAAGTAGCTCAGATCGCTGAAAGCTCTAGCTCGGCTCAAATTCAAGCTTGCATCCGCAAAATTCGACGAGGCGATGTTTCGGCCGCTCGAGTCATCGTCAATGCGCTAGGAGCAAGCGAACTATCTGCCGAGCTGGATGGTCTAGCCCTCACCTCTGGTTCTGGCTTTGAGTGGGTCGATGGACCGCTCGTCAAAGCCATGAAACAAGGACACTGGTATCTGGTGAACGATGCCAACCTCTGCGGGGCTGCTGTACTTGACAGGCTGAATGGGCTTTGTGAACCAAATGGGGTCCTAATCCTTAGTGAGAAGGGAGGTGACACCGAGATACTGCGACCTCATCCAGATTTCCGACTCGTCTTCAGCTTCGACCCCAAGAACGGAGAGCTGTCCAGAGCTATGCGAAATCGAGGCATCGAGATTTTTATTGACAAATCAGAACCGGTGAAGGAATTTGCGGTTGGAGACTCTTTGGCAGCCCTGTCTCGCACTTTGCTCGAGATCTCGAACCCAGAGGCGGCGATCAGGGCTACGGAAGAAGGCCCTGCTGCCGAGAGCATGAGATCTCTGATTCAAGATCGCATCTCGCCACTTCGCTCGCAACAGATTGATCTCGTCTCTTCGGTGAGAAATCTGCCTGCCGGTTTCTTGGAGGAGGGCCCATTCGACCTGGCTCTTAACATGCAGTTATCTCCCCCAGCTCCTCTGCGACTGGTGACGAGATACCTTCGGGAGTTGCTTCTCGCTCAGAACAAGCTGCAAGCTCTTGGCAATTACACCGCCGATTGCATTCTTACCCAGAGCATTGTCGCAAATCGAACAGGTAGCAGATCCCGGTCCAAGCATGCCAACCTTATCTCCAAGATCGCTCCAGCCATCTCTTCAATGCGCAGGGTGATCCTTGAGACCCAGTTGCAAGGTTACGAGTCTATGAGTATTTTCGAAAATCTGCAGGACCTGGTGGACCAGCTTGAAGAAAGTTCTTTGTCCACCTATGTCGATACGGCGTCCATCAACGTCATCGCTTCAAGAATACAGAGCGTCTTGGGAGATTCCGCCGCTGCCGGCGCTCTGCAAAGCTTGGTTTCCGAAGTGACTACCCAGACTGGCAGAGGGCAAAAACAGGTATGGCAGGCAAGTCGATCATTGTCAGCTGACGCCGAGCGAGTTCAGACTTTACTCCAATCTCTCGACTTTTCCCGGCTCCCTCCAACCGTCCTCTCGACGGCGGCAGAATTGTTCGCATCGGCCTTGTATGGTGGCGTGGACGATCCTACCGCGCTGATTGAGTTGGAGGCTTTGGTAACCAGACTGGCAGAGGTGAGTTGCACTGACCCCGGGCGTTTCTTACCCACTGACTGACACTCTCTTTGTATCAGATGCCCGTCAATCCTCCGATTGACCTTTCCGACAGTGTTGCTAGCATGTACTACAAGCCGTTTTTATACGATGTCATTGCTGCGACGACTGCATCGCCGGCACGACTCGGATCCCACGTCGCTTCTACTGCTTTGCAAGTCTTTGGACAGCAAGGACAGGTCGCCTTTGTCGCCGCCACGCACGCAGACGTCTCCAACGCCATCTTTGACCTGCATCGTGGCTACCTTGGATCGCTTTGGACAGATGAAAGGGCTGCCAGTCAGCCTTTCGGCGGCCCTGCCGCCCTCATCCTACCAACTGACTTGATCGCTATCGTCGGGATGCGATCTGGTGATTTCTCTCGATTGGGTGATCTTACCCGTCGCAAGTCACTTCGAGACCAAGTCAAGCACATTCTCGCCTCCGAGTGGACACTTGAACCCGTCAGCATACTGTCCAGTTTGGAAAAGGTTGCAAGCCATCTCCTCCTCGAGATGGTTGCCTGCTTCAAGGAATTCCTGCCTGAAGGAGCACTGTCGTCCGTCTCTGCCGGATCCCTTGGCAGCCTTTTACAGGGCCTGGACCAGGTGCTTCAGACTGCCTCCGTCGACTGGCTCTCCCAAGACCTTCGAAGCCGACTCGAGCGGCTTCGTGCATCGCTGACTACAAGCGAAGAGAGCATCGCTGATGCTTTTACCGCCATCGGACATGCCATCTTTGCTCTTTACGTACCCAGCATCGCCTTGGATCCTGCGGTCGACCAGGAAGTCAGCATGGACCTTGCCCGACGGTCAGAATCCCGACTTGAAGAAGAATTTAGCTCAACGGTCGATGCCGTCAGGCATCGAACAGGACAGGAAGAAGGTGAAATCATTTCGTCGGTCTCTTCCGATCTCGAAGCGGTCCGCAAGGTTCTTAAGTCTCTGGAGGGTGGTCGTCGACGGTCAGACCCTGTCCTTTTGGACGCATTCTACAGTGAGGTCCATCAATTCTTGAACGGGCCTCATTCTGAGGAGAAGCTTCGATCACCTTCTCTTGCCGAAGAGCAAAGCTTCCAAATTGCGTCCGATGCGTTCTTGCGCCGACTCAGACAAGGCTACTCGGCTCTATCCGACTTGGCTCATCCAATTGAGCTTGCCGTCGGATCCACTCGAATGGGTCTGCGACTCAGAGCCGCTCTTCAACGTCGGCGAGAGGAGGTCGTCAACGCTGGCGAGTCCCTTCGACTTGTCAATGCAACGACCGCTTATCCTGCTATCGTTGGTCAGAGCATGATCGCTCGAGAAGGAGCGGCCGATAACGTTCTCATCTTGGCGTCCATAGCATCTTGTGTAGTAGCCGGTCAACCTCTGCAGGGCTACCTCGGCAAGCTTTCCTCCGCATACTTCCGTTTGTCACAGGCATTCGAGGAAGAGCGAGTTAGGAAACTTCGTGAACAACAAGAGGCGGAAAGCATGTACCGATCGAAAACCACAGAAGAAACTGTGCTGTCTGATGCCGAGTTGGAGGCAAAAGAATTCGCAGAGTTATTCCCTCAGTATGACGATCCTGAAGAGGACGTTGAAGCAACTGGCCCTCATTCCGACAAGGACTCCCTTCGGGTCTACCAACTCCATCTCTCCCTCTTTGGTGCCAAAGGTGGCGTGATCGACGGTCAAGTATTCGAAGAGAATCTCAACAAGCACCTCAGGGCACATTTGCCAGCTCTTGACCATCGACTCGACCGCACAACGAAAGCTTATCAGCTGCGAGAACTGGCTCTCATGGACAAGCAAGGGAAGCCCGACTCTGACTATGACTTCTACCGTTCCGCGAACGTCGTTGAAGCAGGGATTGCGTCAGACTTGCTTGCAAAGCTGCGTGCTCGTCTCCTTTCGTTGATTACTGAATGGCCGGACCAGATGGTCCTTCAGCATATCCTTGACCGTGTTGAAACGATGCTCAACATGACTTACGATAGTCCGGTACCTCGTTTGTTGTCTGCCTTTGAGTTGTTGTTGACTCACACTGGCGATTGGGAAGAGTATGCCAATAGGGACAACTCCTTGCAATCTTTCCGAACCGAAATCACCGATCTCATTATCAGCTGGCGTCGACTCGAGCTTGCTGGTTGGCGGACCATTCTGGCTAAACAGCAACAATTGATCAATCAAGAGATCGCCCCATGGTGGTTCCGGCTCTACCGATTGGTCGTGACCGGCTACATCGATCTGGAGGAGCGTGCTCCTCTGAAAGAGATTGTACCGCTTTTGGTCGAATTCCTCTCAAGCAGTACCGCCGGCCAATTCGAGGCTCGTCTTGACCTATTGCGATCTTTTGCTGCATTTGTTGCCGTCACTGGACGCGACGAGCTGGTCGTCCGATCCATCACCAACGTATGTGATACTTATGGGCAGTTTTTGCCTGCAATTCGGTCTCAGCTGCAAACTCAGACGGCTCCTCTTGAGAAAGCCATGTCAAACTTTGTCAAATTGGCTTCTTGGAAAGATGTCAACGTCCATGCCTTGAAAGCCAGTGCCAAGAAGACTCACGGCCAGCTATTCAAGACGATGCGGAAATTCCGAGCAATGCTGCGACAGCCCGCTGCTTCTTTGTTCACACCTGGACCTTGCTTTCCCCTGACCGATCCTCAGCCCCCATTCTCTCCTGTCCTTCCAGCTTCAGAACCGGTTTCTGGCTCTGCCCTTCTTGAACGATACGTCAAGGTCGTTAATTCCAATGGAACTATCCCCTTCTCCCTGGAGATTGACGAGCTTGCAACCGAGATCATCGAGACAGCCGACGAGCTAGCCAAAGCCACACCTTCGTCGCTCACCAAGGAGAACACGAAGGAGGTCAAGGCGTTGGCATCTCAGAAACGAAGAGCGCTCGCTGATCTTCTCAAGGCTCTCAAGAAGATGGGCTTTTCTGCAAAAGTCCGAGCCGACCAGCTTGCCCTGCAGTCTTCAGCTGCGGAGCTCGCCCAAATGGATGTACTTCCTGCAAGCAGTGACATTGCCCAGTCCATCGCTAAGTACCACCATCGATTGACTTTCTGCTTGCCTGCTATGCGACAGTCTCTTGTAGACCACAACGAGGACATTCTCACTCACGATCTTCAGCGAGCGCAAGGGTTTGCCGAGAGTGCCTTTGCCTCCAGCTTGCAATGTCGAAAACAGTGGGTTGACTTGTGTTTATCTTATTCATACTTGAGCTATATCAGACAGCTGACTACTTCCCAATGTTCTACAGGCTTCAGCCGATCTTACAGACACTAGTCGAGCTGCGAGCTACCACAACCCGCATGCAGTCCATCGTGGAGGGCGGTGTGGGCCGAATTGGCGCAACACTTCCCGGTGACGTCGCTCGTTTGCTTGAGCTCGTTGGTGCCCTGAAGGCCTCCTTCGGAGAGGCACAGGAGCGGCTTGCGGATCTCAGCATGCTCTCCGACTTCCGGTTCGATCGTCAGCCAGTCGAGGATATCTTGACCGATGGATCAGCCTTTGCGGCTGGTGCAAGCTTAAGTCTTTCTGCGCAATACCAGGCTATGAAAACTTCCAGCCTTTCAGTGCTCACAAAAGGTACGTTGCGCTGTCGCCTTCGCATTTTAGACCAGGTGAACTAACCAAACAACTATGAGCAGATGAAACCCTGGTTGTTGAGACTGCCGTGGACCAAGCGAAATCCATCCAGTCGAGACTCAAGCAGACCATCGATTCGCAGCCCAGACTCGGATTCCTGATGGAGCCGCTCTGTCAACTTCTCGATCGCTTTACTGGCCTTCGAATGGAGCAGACCAGTGAACCCGTTGATAACCTCGCAAAGCCAGTTGTCGACAGGCTGCTCATCATAGCTCAAGAGAGTTTCAAGGCTTCTCCCTTGGTAGAAGACGCCAACCCCATGATGGCGCGAATCTTGCAGGAAAGCCGATCTCTGTCTGCCAAGTCGGGACACACCAGTATCGTCCGATCTCTCGCCAGTTTCCACACCGACCTGGTGCATTCGGGCTCCTTGGAAGCAGGCGATGCGGCCTTCAAGTCCCTGTATCCATTCCTTTTGACTTACGTTGACTCGCTCGAGCGCAACGCTGTCCACTTGGCTCAGTGGGATCGATCGATGTACAAGCTCACTTACATTCTCAGTCAGCTCTTCCGAACTTTGGCTGAGAAGGGCTTCTGCAAGCCCCAAGAGCAGTCAGACGAGAAGAGCGGTCAGCCAGATGGCCAGATGAGCGAAGGAACGGGTCTCGGCGCCGGTACCGGTTCGAAGAACGTCAGTGAGGAGATTGAAGACGAGAGCCAAGTCGAAGGCCTGCAAGGGGAAGAGGAGGAGGAAGAACAGGATAAGGGAGACAAGGAAGAAGGTGATGACGATGCCTTCGAAATGCAAGACGACTTCGAAGGCGCTTTAGAGGATGTCAGTGGTGATGAAGGAGAAGATAGCGATGGGGAAAAGGAGGATGAAGAAGAGATGGATGACCATGTCGGAGATGTGGAAGAGAACGGTGTCGATGAGCAGTTCTGGGAGGGTGACGATCCCACCGAGAAGGAGCAAGAAGGTGGAGAGGACGAGAAGCAAGACGGCAAAGAGCAAGACCAAGCCGAGAACTCCGAGTTGACTGCCAAGGATGACAAAGAAGATCAGTCCAAGTCTTCAAAGGATAAGGACAAACCTCAACCTGAAGGCGAGACTGAACCTGAACAAGGCGACGAAGATCCCGAGGCCGAAGGCGACGAGCAGGAGCAGGAAGGAGAAGATGGCGAGGACGATCAGCAAGATAAAGCCGCGGAAGACCGAGGCCAGCAGATCGAAAACAACGTCCCCGAAGTCGACACGCTCGATCTCCCAGAGGAAATGGAGCTTGAAGATGGAGGAGAGGAAGAAGAAATGGAAGGGGAAGAGGATGGAATGTCGATGGGTGACGAGGAAGAAGAGGAAGAGCGTGGCGATGGACAGGGTGAAGGCGACCTGTCAGACGAGGAGATGGATGAAGGGGAGGAAGGTGACATGGCGAATGGAGAAGCTGACGAGGACGAAGACGCCAAAGACGGTGCAGACCAACTGATGAGTGAAGACAAAGAGGACAACGATCAGGAACAGTCAGCTCAAGAAGCGAGCTCCGGTGGAAATGGAGGCGTGGGCGAACAAGAAGCCGAGAAACAACCCGAAGGCGCCGAGCAAGACGATAATGCTGCGGAACAGCAGGAGCAACGTGAAGCTGGTGGTGCCGATTCGGACATGCAGCCGTCGACGTCCGACGACCCGTCTGCTGCTGATGACACAACGCAGGCCGGCGCGGATGGCCAATCATCCACTGGAGCCCCTCAAGCCGGTTCTTCCGCCGACCGCTCCAAATCTTTGGGTGACCGACTCAAGGAGGTCAACCGTATGCTCGACGAAATCCTGGAGCGTTCTGAAGCCGAACCTGAGCGAGAGCAACCGTCTACTGATGCCTCAGCTGAACAGCAGGCTCAAGGTCGAGTGGAGCATGTCAAGGACGACGAAGAAGCCGATACGCAAGCTCTTGGAGCGGCAGAAGAGGACCAAGGTGAAAAACTGGCCGATCTGAACATCGTTGATCAAGAGCACCAAGACGCCGAAGCTGAGGGAGAACCACAAGACCTCGGTATGGAAGTGGATGAGGGTGAAGGCAAGGAGCAGGAGACGCCCAGCGTCAAACCGAATGGAAACGACGCCGAGCATTCCAAGGCCGACACCGAACTGGCCGACAAAGCTCTCACCCGAGCTCAGGTCATGGCGGATTCCGAAAAGCAAGACATGGATCTAGATCAGGCAGACGATTCGTCTGATGACGAGCGCGACGATGCCGGTCATCAAGGCGAAATGGATATCAAGTCTGAGCCCGACGTCGAAGACGCTCTGATCTCTCCTTCCTCTCTCTCTCTGGATTCCACTTCTAAGGGCCCATCTGGCGAGGATCTCTGGCGGAAATACTCGTCGTTGACCACGGACTTGTCTTACCAGTTGTGTGAACAACTGCGACTGATTCTCGAGCCGACCTTGGCGACTCGGTTGCAAGGCGACTACCGAACAGGTAAACGTTTGAACATGCGCAAGATCATCCCATACATTGCGTCCGAGTACACCAAGGACAAGATCTGGCTGCGACGAACCAAGCCTTCGAAGCGAGAGTACCAAGTTCTGCTCTCCCTTGATGATTCGCGATCCATGTCAGACGGTCAATCGGTTCACCTCGCTTACCAAACGCTCGCTCTCGTCTCACAAGCGCTCTCCAAGTTGGAGGTTGGTCAAATCGGGATCGCCCGATTCGGTCAAGACGTTCAATTGCTCCATCCATTCGGAAGTGACCACGGCGGAGGAAACTTCAACGATGCCGAGGGTGCTAAGGTGATGGGATCATTCAAGTTCGATCAACATGGTACGGATGTTGCCCGACTTGTCGAACAATCCCTGGTCGTCTTAGAAGACGCCCGAAGCCAGGGCAGCTCCGGCGGCAGTGGTGCCGATCTCTGGCAATTACAAATCATCATTTCTGACGGTGTGTGTCAAGACCATGACAAGCTGCGAAAGTTGCTAAGGAAAGCAGCGGAGCAGAGGGTCATGATTGTTTTCTTGATCGTCGACTCCTTGCACAAGAGCAATCCGTCCAGCAGCAGCACGGCCGTGAGCACGGCCGCTTCTTCCTCGAATGCTCGCACCTCGATCCTCTCGATGCAAACGGTCAGTTACGCCCCCGACCCAACCACGGGAGAGATCAACATCAAGATGGACAGATACCTGGATTCATTCCCATTCGAGTACTACGTCGTTCTTCGCGATGTCGAGAGTCTGCCCGAGGTTTTGAGTGAGACGTTGAGACAGTGGATCCAGCGGGTTGCCACCAGTAATGAGTAAAGGATGTTGAGGGGGAGTGAGGAGGGAAAGGAGTGGGCGGAAGGTGGAGTGTATGTAACCTGCATGATAGATAGAACAAGTTACGACAGAACCCGGAAGGGATATATAAATAAATAAAAATAAAAGCATGACCATGACTATACCATTAATGTAACACAGATGGAGAGATCGATCATTCCATTGTTGACTGATAAAACCTGAACTGACCTAAGTGAGCTGCCGACCGATGCCGACTTGGCGGCCGAAACAGACAGACAGGACCAACCCAGGGAGGCCAAGCAGGATTCAGACAAGTTGGACATGGATGCTTACTTCATTACTGAACAAAGGTCGGAGGGAATCCAGCTCGGTGCCGCCCGCAAGAAGGGAAAAGTGGCAAAAAGAAAAGAAAAAAAAACAACTCAAAAAAAGAAATTATTAAACCCCACGCGGGGCTCGAACCCGCAATCTTGTCCTCGCTGAACAATCAGATGCTAATGAAAACACTGAATAGGAAAGACACGCGATACCATTTCGCCAGCAGGGCTTGGTTGTTGTATATGATCTCATAGCAGTCCCATGTTGTTAGTGTTTGCTTTTTCCCACACGCCGGAATACAGTGTGCCCTTGTTAGACTTGAATTGGGAAGCCGAAGCCTGCGGCTGGCAGAGGGCAGAAACTTAGTCGCGTTTTGTCAGAAGGGAAGGTTTGGCAGGTTTGTGGTCGGGAAGAAAGAAAATACGATACATGTGGTGTAGCAGCCCCACTCCGGCTTGCCTGTCTGATTCAAGAACGTAGATCAGGGGGAATAAAGTGGAAAGGTCGTGTCCAAAGGTACAGACGCCGACTGTGACCGACAACTTGAGCAGGGGCGGCTTAAAAGGTTGTCGTGCTCGATGCAAGGAGATGGCAATATGGTTGCAGTGCGTGGAGGATTATGCTGCCAAAGGGGGGGGGACGAAGGGGACGGGAGAGCTGATTCCCACACTTGATCATACAAAGGCGTTTCGAAGTTGATTGTGGGATCCGAGTGGGGCTTGTCCCGCTGAGAGGAAATCGAAAGATACAACAGTTCATTGTATGGTATAAAGCGACTGATTCTTGCTGGATCAAGTGCAACAAGTCACGACTTTATTCATTATACATGCTGCCATCCATTTAACAGTACATTGCACGTTCGTGTTGTCGATGATCTGCGAACCCACAGGTTCAAACAGCTAAACCCTCCTCGCCACCTTTTGTACCCCCCTCTTCAAAGAAAAACATGGTGTACAGATCCGAAATGGAATGACACCCCCCCCCCCCGGGGTCCCTATTACAATCACTGCCACATAGTTGTTCCTGGGTTATACGTCGACAATGCTAGTCACACTCAGGTCGAGTCGTGTAGAATGTATTGGTACACTGTTGCCCCCTATCCATCCTCCTGTACATGAACAATCGGGCCAAATTCTTGGACTTTTGACGTACAAACCGACAGGGACGGGTTTGAAACTCCAGGCGGCCCATGGAGGATCCCGGTTTGAGACAATCAGATGACCGGAAGACCGGAAAAGGAGGCACATAACAGATGATTCGCCGGATGGAATGGTACGGAAGCATGGTCAGCAACATGGAGGAAAGAGGTGAGCTCAATCTGTTTTTTTGTCGTGTTTAGGCGGCTCGGTGCGCACAAAGGAAGATGAAAGAATAGAGGGAGGAGGGAAGGGTCGGTGTGAGAGGGACCGAGAAGTCGCAGAAGCTGATGATGAAACCGGAGGACGAAGATATCGTGTCTTTACGGTACGATACGAGATCACGAACGAATCACATCAAACTATCCATCATGATTCGAAAGATCCAAGAGACGACACAAACACGGACATGACACTCGATACAGAAAAAGGAAAGGAGGAGCTTCTTCCACACAACCCCCGCCACCAGGGACGACCGACGACCAACGACCGACGACCGACGAGTAAATCACCTGGATGCGTTTGTGCGTTTGTGCGTGCATGCATGCATGCGTGAACAGTCTATCTGTACATATATGTATACTTGCTCTGCTGTGGCGCACCCTTCTCCCCCATCTTGAAACTCAGGGGGTCGGAGGCCGGAGGCCAGACGTGCCCAGGGCGTCCACGGATTTCTTTAACGGGACTGACGGACGGAAGGAACGGGTCACACACCATTTCACGGTCGTACCAACCTACTCCAATGGAATCCAATCCTTTTATTTTTACACCATGCAATCTATACATACGGTCCGATGCATGCGATAAGAGTTCCTAACTGACCATTGAACGGTTGGTCACTGGCTGTAAATCAACCCGGTCGGGTCTCTCCCCCCCCCCCCCACCCCGCCTCTTCCCTTCGTCTAACCCTTTTTATTTTCCTTTTTCGAACTGACCAACTGCTACTATTCCTGATCTGATTGGACTTGGCAGACGCAGTCGCGGACGCGGACGCACGCGAGCAAAAGGAAATCGTATCATATCAAATGAACGGAACGCGACTGGCTAATCGATTGTGTGGGAGAGGGGGCAAGGAAAGGAGAAGGGGGGGGGGGG
>JANGFI010001687.1:0-24259 GCA_025758705.1 Goffeauzyma gilvescens
CCCCCCTCCTCCTGAACCCTCTACCCCACCCTCCACACCACCCCCTCCCACCCCCTTCGCCCCCCCGCTAATCTACCAACACCTACCCAACCCTCCCACCCCTTCCCTCTCTTTGAATCTGAACGGAACTCTCCTTCTGGCCACTGTCTACCCCTTCTTTGCATCTTTCACCCCCCCTCTCCTATCCATCCGATACGTATCCGTCCTCTCCGTCCTCTCCCTCCTCGCCCATTCCGTTCTGTCCGGTTCATCACTGCCTTCTCACAGCAGCATCCAATATCCTCCCCGCCGGACATCCCCCCTTGCGATCCCTTTGGACCGCGTCATGAACTGGCAGGTGAGTATCGGGACCTATCCTTGACGCTCTTTACCTCTTCCCTCTCCCTTGGTCTTACTCCCTGGTTCCTTCTCCTGCACTGCGGATAGGAAGGGAGAAATCAAAAGGAAAGAAAGAAGATCCACTTCAGTTGCTGACGCCTCTGTCACCTTGTTTTTTTTTTTTGGCGTTACCCGACCACTTTATACCTACACTGGTTGTTGTGAACCGTCCATAGAGCAACACGAACCCCCCATACACATCTACTTCAGGTCACATTCGAACATCATCCGGTACTCACGAACAGCGATACTCCGGTTCCCCACACAGCAATAACCAATCTCCTAACCCCAACCTCACCTTAAATCCAATCAATATGCCTGCCGCAGCTCCGAATCAAGGTGCCGGCGCCGGTGCCGCCGGTGGTCAGTACTACTCTCCCGGAACGAGCGAGTACCCTTACTACTCCCAATACAACCAGTACGGTCAACAAGGCCACGGGAAGCCGCAAGCTCAGACGGCGTCCACCGCCGGTCAACAATGGTCTGGCCAACAGCCTGCCTCAGCCACAGCTGCTCAAGGTCGAACTGTCTCTGGTTCTAGCGCTGTTCTGTCGGGAGCTGGTGGATACCAGACCCTCTCTTCCACGAACATGCCTGCCTCGGCCCCCGCGTATGGATCGAGTTATACCGGTTACCCTTACAATTCTCAGATGCAAGGTCAGCAGCAGCACGGAGGTGCTCAAGGTCAATACTATGGCTACCAACAAGGTCAGGGCTACCAGCAGGGTCAATACTACGGTCAACCCGCTGCCGGTCAGCAATGGTCTGGTGCCCAGCCGTACGACGCGACTCAGCTCTCCGCGTATCAGCAACAACAGCAGCAGTACGCCCGAAGTGGTGTGCCCCACATTACGCCTTCGGCTCTCAAGTCCGACGCAGCCGCTATCACCGCCGGTGCTTCCCCGAGCCAGCTTGTTCAGCAGATCGCGGCAAGTGGCAAGGCTGCTGCCGGTGCCAACTACGGTGGTCTCGGCAAGCGAGCTGCTGCCGGTGAGCACGCCGCGCCCGCGACCAAGGGTAAGAAAGCCAAGGCACCCAAGAAAGAGCCTGAGCCGCCCAAGGAACCTCCAGCGCCTAAGAAGTCCCACCTCAAACCCCCCCGACAAGCTCACAGCGCGTGGCAAATCTTCTTCACTGATCAGCTGAACGAGGCCAAGAAGAGGTCCCAGCCTGGTGAGAAGCTCAACGTCGCTCATATCGCGAAAGAGGCCGGAACTGCCTATGCCAACCTTGACCCGGAAGAGAAGAAGAGATACGGCGAGAAGGCTCAGATCGCTCGAGAGGAATACAAGAAGGAGCTCGCAGCTTGGCAGCTCACGTTGACTCCTGAGGATGTCCGACAGGAGAACGCGTTCCGAGCGTCCCAGCGAAAAACCGGAAAGAGCAGGAAGGGAAACTTGAAAGACCCGAACGCGCCTCGAAAACCGTTGTCGGCCTACTTCTTGTTCTTGAAGGCGATCCGTGCTAGCCCCGAATTGACTGCCGCCGTGTTCCAGGAAGAGAAGGAGACCACGAAGCAGAGTATGTTGGCAGCTAAGCGATGGAGAAGTTTCACTGATGAGCAGAAGAAGGTGAGTGATAGAGAGCATCGATGGGCTCATATGGGGAAGACAAAGCCAATTCTAATAATAATCTCTCCTTTCTTTTATCGTTCGCAGCCCTACCTCAAGCAGGCCGAGGCTGACAAGGTCGAGTACGAGCGACTCCGAAAGCAGTACGAGGAGCACGCCGTCGCTGTTGCTCGGGGAGATAACCCTCCTGACCTCCCCCCGGTAACCCCTTCGTATGCTCGAGACGAGGTCAGCCCTCGACTCCTCGCTGCCGTCCTTCCCACCATGGGTCTCGCCGCTGGCCAGACGACGATCCCTACTGGCTCAAGCCATCACGACGACATGGGTGATCACGACGACTCTGGTGACGACGATGATTCTGGTGATGACCACAAATTCGAGGGCCATGCTGATGAAGCCGCTGTTGCCCACGCTATCACCGAGCAGAACTTTGATTTCAATGCCCTGGAGGGTTTGGGATCCGGACACGGAGCGAGCGGTGAGAGCACGATCCATCAAGATCTATTTGCGCGCGGAAACTCATCTACCCATCTTCCTGGCTTGCTTTCCACTCCAACTTTCATTTCCACTTCCATTTCTACTTTTTCTACAACTACTTTTGACCCTATCTCTGGACAACCACAGACAACCTCAAGCATGAAGGCGGAGAAGATTGAAATTGACCCGATCACCGGTCTTCCCAAGACTACCACGACCTTTCGGACCGATGCAGGTGAAGAACCACAACTCGACATCGAAAGGTCGGACTTGGACACGCAAGATGCTCCCAGGATTGAGCCTGTCGACGAAGTCGGAGTCGGTTTGACAGTGCAAGCGCCTTCTCAAATCGAAGGAGCATAGGGCACCTGACCTTTTCAATTTCCTTCCGGTCTCATTTCGTTTTCTGAGCCTTCTTTTTCTTTGCCTTCATTCACGGGCACTTTTCGTTTCGCTACTCTCATCTCACGGACATCTGTCGACTTTTCGGGCTTTCCGTCCGATCTCGTCCTTGACCGCTCCCTTTTCTTTCAAGTTCTCTTTTCGTCTTCACATTCGGACGCAACACAAAGGTGCGGAATACCTAAAATATCAAATAAACCGAACCAAAAAAAAAAAAAAAAAAATCTCATTTAATCTTGTCGTTCCGTTTGCATTTCGCTTCTTCTCCCCTTCTAAGAAACTCGATAGACCTCGGCCTTTGAGTGCTCTTCTGATCTTGCCTTCTTTTCCGTTTCTTGACCGTACCCTTTCTTCCCTTTTTCCTATCGTTCAACCATGTAATTGACTAAAGAAAAGAAGAGCCACAAATTCGTAATTTAGGTCTTAGCTTTCCCGAAATGATACACTTATCTTCTTAAATTCCGTTTCTTCTATTGCCTTGTTCCCTGTGGTGACCACCGACATTGAGTCCAGCTGATGAATGGATGGATGGTCTTTCGCTTGCATTCAGTAGTCTAAAAAGGCAACGGTGACGGATCCGATCTTGATCGTCCGTCGGTCCACCCTCGGCTCTGACCGACCGATTTGGCTTGGCTTGGCTGGCCTGCGTGGATGACGTCAGAAAGGCCTGCCCCGGAAAATCCGCTCGGCACGCGAGAAACTAGCTGTGCTACAGCGATCTTGGCGGCATCACCGATTCTCCGCAAAACCAGGACCCTCGGTTTCGAATATCTCTCGCCATCTTCCTCTCTGGCCGCGCCCCCCCCCCCTCCCCGCCCCTGCCTTTTCCTCCGCCTTGGTCTTTCTTTCCAAAGTCTCTTCCGCCTCCGGGTGCCTTTTTGTCTCGGCCTTTGTTACTTCGCTGCCACATGATCAAGTCCCTTTTAAACAAAGAAAGGGAAAACCGTGCCGAATCATAAACAAATGCATCCAGACGCCACAGGGGGGAAAAAACCTAACATTGGAATGACCTCGTTGATTGAGGGGATTTCGCGCCATCTCCTCACTCGGAGGAAGGAACCAGCGCTGCAGTGATGGAAAGGAAAAGAAAGGGTGGTTCGATACCGATGCCGAGGGCTTCCAGCAATTCGAAAGTCCGGGGAACGTACATGTGGAGGTGCAGGCGCAGGCGCAGGCGCAGGGGGAGGAGAGACTGCTGCAGCCGCGATCTATGTACTTGGGTATGATTTGTGGTTCATCGGCTAGTTAGTTGCCTAGCCTGCACGTTCTCGCTAGGCTGATGTGACAACGAAGATCGGCCGAGGGGTGGGATGTGGCCGACGCAGTGCTTGCTCTATCTGATTCTTGCGAGTCGGTTATCCTTCCATAGTAGTCTTCCAGCAGTCGGGATAGCCATTGAACGTAGCCGATTGTTTGCCAAGCCATGCCAAGCAAATAATCTTCCCAAGCCAATCTCCCTGCGTACGTTAATGATCGATTTTTCGGGTTCAATCCTCGGCACGATCAATCCAGAGATTTCAGAATAGACTCGTCCCCTTCGTCCACCTCGAGACTCTTCTGCCCAGATTGCGGCAACCCGACTATCTCAACTCTCGGCCTCGTTCATCGTAAACCGATCACCGTGAGTCTTGTTTGCTACCCAGTCTCCACCTCCTAGACTTCCTTCGTCTCATTCACAAGATCGTCGGAATCTCGAAGTCGGTGCTGAACATATATATAAAGGGTGTTTCACGTTTGCTTCTTTTACTGTCGGTGCGACATTTCATCATCCTCGTCGCCAATCCATCATCAGACCATCCAAAGCATTTGACAAGGTTAGTCGGTTCTTTCACTTTCATGTCCCTCTCGCGGCGAAGGCTCATATCGGAATTTTAAAAGCTAAATTTCCTAACGGCGATTCCCTTCCCGGTGAACGGCGATCCTTCCGAAAACCATATTATCCCTCTGTGTCCACACAACACAGCTACATTTGCATTTACTCCCACTCGACTACTCTTGGCTCCTATCGCCAAGTCTCAGATGTGAGTATGAGGATTGACCTGATTGCTGTGCTCTCCTATCCTTCCCGGATTCGCTCTGGGATCGGCGCTTGTGAACTACGAAAGGATGGCGATCCAATGAATGATTGGTTGGTTGGGGGTGGGGGGGGGGGGGATCTCAAACTGATGGGAATGGGTATATATACATGCATCTCATGCTCACACATCTGACATATCTTCTCATCTCTTCACCGCAAATCCCGCAGATACAACTCAACTAGCCACCATTTCCTTGAACCAACACGCAAACATGTCCAGATCCAACGAATCCGGTGAACTCTCTCGCGTTGCTTCAGAGGAAGACATCCGAGCACGACCGACCGGCGCTGGGACAAGCAAGGCCCGAATGAATGGTGGGGCTCCTGACTACGTTGGGACCCGGCCTTCGGGAGCTCCCACTGGATTGATCGTGAGTATTGCCTGGGGATCAAAAGCTCAATCAGAATCAGCAGTCAGATCGGAGATGTGGAGCAGCTCGCTAATACTCATCACTTGATGAAATTCG
Organism: Goffeauzyma gilvescens; assembly: GCA_025758705.1. Classification (NCBI taxonomy): domain Eukaryota; kingdom Fungi; phylum Basidiomycota; class Tremellomycetes; order Filobasidiales; family Filobasidiaceae; genus Goffeauzyma; species Goffeauzyma gilvescens. The sequence continues at coordinate 5,373 of JANGFI010001687.1, forward strand.
CAGAATGTCCAACCTCTTCGAAAGCAAGAAATGCAGAACTCATACGCTCAGGACCTAGGTACCTCCTCTGTCGAACATGGTTTCTACGGATCCATGATGTCTGGACTCGGTATGACGATTGGGTGAGTAATATTCATATGCGGAAAGGTGATCAAGCGGACGCAACAATGTTGACTCGCTGACCGCGCAAACTGCAATGACCATTTTACAGTCTCTGTGGTGCCCTTCCGTGCTGCCCATTGCCTAATCCGTTCAAGTCGTAAGTGGACCGTGTCCTCGACTATTCAGGAACATGTGTGTTTGCATACTCACCATCACTCTGTCTCCTCGATTCCACAGCGTCCAGCAAGGTTCTGTCGGTCTCGTTTCCCGATTCGGCCAGTTCTATAAATGTGAGCTAGACTAATTACCAGCATATTTGCTCAATTGCGATGGCTGTACTAAAACGTTTTTCCGCCTGTGTTTCACAGCTGTCGACCCGGGACTCGTCTATGTCAATGTCTGCGCGGAGGAATTGCGAACGGTCGACGTCAGGATTCAGATGTCTGCCGTTCCCTCGCAGACGGTTCAAACCCGAGACAACGTTACTGTCAGCATCGACAGTGTTATTTGTTGGCACGGTGAGTCTTGTACCGCGAATGACGTCGTTTGGCTCGTCTTTCTGACTGTTCCTGTGTGCTTTTCTCGACACCATCATTAGTCATATCTCCTTACCGCGCTGCCTATGGTATCAGCGGTTTGCAGAACTCGCTGATCGAGCGAGCTCAGACAACCCTTCGACAAGTCGTCGGTGGAAAGGTCCTCCAGAGCGTCATCTCCGACCGAGAGGCCCTGGCTGCTGAGATCACCGAGATCCTCGAGCAGATCGCCGACAAGTGGGGCGTCTCAGTCGAGTCGGTTTTGTTGAAGGATATAGTGAGTTCCATTTGGTTTTGTCATGACGGGCATCTTACAGGGACAGAGAATAAATAGCACCAGCTGACTCGCAAACCTTTTATCAACCAATAGTCATTCTCTCCCGAGCTCCAGCAGCAGCTCTCGTCTGCTGCGACTCAGAAGAGGATCGGTGAATCTAAGGTCATCGCTGCCAAGGCGGAAGTCGACGCTGCCAAATTGATGCGACAAGCCGCCGATATTTTGAGCTCGCCCGCTGCCATGCAGATCCGATCACTCGAGTCCCTGCAGAACATGGCCCGAACAGCCAACACCAAGGTCATCTTCGTTCCAATGAACTTGGGTAGCTTAGACCCTGGTGCGACCACCCACCCAAACCATCAAGCGATGACCGCTTCGCTTGTCCGAGACCACCCTGAGCTGCAGCTCGGCAATCAGGCGCAAGGGGGAACCGAATTCGCCTCTGAAGACTTCTCGTCCGGCCTCGGATCCATCGGCAAGTCTGCGACTATCCTCAATGCTGCTAGTGGGATGTGACCCAAGTAGTCACACAAGCCGTGTTTCGTGTTTGGTCGGTTTCAAATGACCCTTTGTTGGTTTCTTCCTGTTTCGATATCTTGCTTGGCTTCTTCGGGACCTCACTTGTATGATGACTTCCGATGTCAACACTTGTAAATTGGCTTTCACTGCAGATGATATAATTGTGAGCTCAACGAACACGATCAAATTTCTTACTGGTCTGTCACAGATAAAAACGATAATGAAAGAGCAGGCTCTTCCAACTATGATTTTTGTCATTGTCATTGCAAAATTCCCGGCTTCACAAACGGCGCTCTTGACCTGCATCTCAACGTTGTGACAATGAATGCTGGCCGAAGTTTTGATATCTGAAGGAATATTCATGCTATTGATTTTCATCCTCCTGAGGAGATCATCTTTAACCGCCAGGATAATTCGTCTATTTCTGTACAGTGGTGAAGATTGGCTTCTTCTTCTCGTGGATTGGCACCTGACCTTCGGGAGTACCCGGGATGGTCTTTTTCAAGCCCTAGGAATGGTAGACAAGGATCTTGGTCAGCATGAGGCATACCCCTATTGCGGCTTACGGGAGACAGCCATGTGTGACTCACGAGCTTGTCGAACATGCAGTCGTTGAACGCTTTCTCTGGCTTCCTGCATGCTTGGTAGTACTGTAAGAAAATGCAATGCAGAGTTCAGTAATTCTATTACAGGTTGCACCATCGACGTGGAAATCTCACCTGGTTGTTCTTCTCGAGACATTGCCAGTGAGCATCCCATTGAGAGTTGCAGTTTTCTCTCAGCTTGGCGATCCTGACCACAGAGAGAAAAAAGATGAGGATGAAGACTTCAGCGAATCCGGACAATCTTCCTGTTCTTTCTCGAGGAATTGCGGTCAGACACTCACAACTCAGCCGCACACCTTGTTACCTTTCGCCCTTCCTTCAAGCAATGTGCTGGATCTCGGCTCTCCTGCTTACAGAGCATAAAGTCCTCTTTTGGTATAAGAATGAGTCAGCGTTCCTATATTCACAAAGGCTATATCCGAGAAACCTGATATTGCAAGAACAGTGAAACTAACCGTTCACTTCCCGGCAGTGGTCGGCGATGAAGAACGAGGCGCTCTTCAGCGGAGCGGAGGTGACACCGAGCTCATCGATCTGAGGGACGGAAGATGGCAATGGGTTGGGGTCCGTATACGGGATATCCGGGAAGTTAGCAGTTCGGTGAGAGGCCATGGCGTGAGAGTATGTAGAGCGAAGATGAGTTCGTGGTGTGACCGGTTCGCCTGCCTGATAATAGTCACTTCAACCCTGCTCGTGGTTTAGTTTGTGGTGAAGAAGTGTTATTTGAAAACGCTGAACTAATGACCTGCTGAACATGGTGAATCGGAGGACGATGTCTCCTGCTGGTACGCTTATTCCGAGCAACGGCGCAAGAGGGGCAGTCAGGGGAGCGAGCGCGGGCAAGGGCGAGGGGGCAAGATCTCACCAATCATTAGATGACACCGCGGATGCTACAATTTGATGTCATTGCAATTCGAGGACATTTCGGGCGGCGCCTACTTTCCGATTCAGCCAATAGACACTAACAGATTACCCTCTGCCTCAAGACCAGGCAGTATGCTCAACAGCGAGGGACAGTTCATGAAAGAGAAGACATGCATTAAAGAAGTTTAGAACACGTAAAGGGGGTTTGCAGTAACAACGCGGATCATCTTAAGCATCCGTAGTTCCTCTTTGTGGTTGGAAATCTGTCAGTCTCTGCGTGAGAGTGTCCAACAAGGTGAACCGATAGGAATCATCCTCAGTGTCGCCCTTCATCAACTCATTCTGCTCACAAACAGGGAAGTTGACCTAGTCTCAGTATGTAGCCCTAGTAAATGGGTTTCAAATTAGGAGTACACTCACCAGTGGCAGCTCCATTAATGAATCGATCGTGGATCGGGACATCTCCTTGGCCTGAAGGAGGTCCTGCTTCCACCTGGCAGCCAGTTCCTTGTCTGCTTTCTCGCTCGATCTCGGGTCGACGAATCGTCGTGTCTTCTTGATCTCCTCGGTGAGAAGCTGGTCATAGTAAACCATGTGCTTGAGAATAAGGCAAACCAAGGATTCAATAATTTGCAGTAGGTCGTCCGCAAGGTTCGTCCTTGCCTCTAAGACCTTGTCTAGCAGATGCATCGCGATCTGCTGCCTTTCGCGCAGGCTTACACCTCGAAGATCCTCGGTGTATCTCATCTCGGATAATGTCTGTAAGAGAAGAACAATCGTGGCGCAAAGGGTAGCGAAAGGGTTAGGTATGGATGATTGCGTGATGACATGCGTACAAAGGAATCTCACCTGTTCCACGTCGGATTCAGTCCAATGGTCACGATTCAGCCTCAATGAGAGTTGAGAGATGATTGCTGAGGCTTGCCCAAGGTCTTCAATGCAAGAGTTGAGCAACTGGATAGCTTGAACAATCGAAGCGCAAGCAGCAGACAGTCGCTTTGAAGATCGGGAATCTGTACCAAGCTGACCGCCGGAGGTAAAGATAGGGTTGTAGAGGTCTGCGTTGATTTCTCCAGCGAAATGGCTGAGAAGATCTCGAAGCAACTCCACGACTCGGTTGCGAGCTTGGGTCTGGTAAGCGGTCAGGTCGGAGAAGGCTGCGATCGAAAAATAAGAGAATGAGGTTCAATAACGTTCTTCGTAACACACAAGACAAGAACTCACGAGCGTCATCCATTGCATCTGCTTTTTCCGTTTCGGTCACAGGGAGCAAGGCGGGAACCCATCGTTGCGGGTCGACAAAGCGCCCAATAAGACTCTTGAGCGCGACCTCGTAAGCGGCAATCTGAGATTCTGCCAGCTATAAGGAGGACACAGGGTCAGCAGCAGTACTTTGTGGTCACAAGGAAGAAAGAAAAAAAAGAATAGCATACCTTGGAGGCGTCCCTTGAATGTCGTTTGAGCAAGGTGATTGTGCTCGATAGCAAGTCAAGCTCTTCAATCGCCGCGAGGGTGAGGAAGCTGTTCTGGTCACTCAATGTAGACAAGAGTGTTTGACTCTGAGCAGATAAGAACCGCAAACAGGGCTTGTAGGCATCGGTAGTAGCAGCGCTGACAACCTGAGCAATCAGCTGGAAGAGCGGTAAGCTGATTTGATGATAAAGTTCAATCGATCGATCTCGAGATGCATCGGCTCGCTCCTCGTCTGCAAGGGTAGAAATTCTCGTCAGTTCATTGATCGTGTTGAGTGATCACGAAGTACTCACTTGGTGCGGGCAACTCCAGGCTCGGTTTGCTTCCTAACACATCTAGCCTTGACATCATCTCAAATAGGCCTGACCTTAGGAGAACGGCTGCATTATGCTTAGACTGCGACAACCGTAACAAGAATGCCATCTGGGCCTCGAACACGTAAAGCACATTCAAATCGGCTGCGAAGGACAGACCAATCAGTATAATCCATGTAGACAAAAGTGGCAAATGAGCTCACCATCTTCGTCCGTGATCGCAGTCTGCAACGCCATATCCGAAGTCTGTATGGACCGAATCACGTTTTGCAGGAAGCCGACCTTGTCGAGCTGGTCGATCATCGGTCTCGAACCCCCGTCCAAATCCACCAGGATCAAGTCAAGGGCGGTATACGAGACAGTCTGCCAGACTTCTTGGCCGTGCAGCGCATCTTTGCAGATCACGTCCAGCAGGCGCTGGAACAGGGTTTCCGACAACCCGGAAATCCCCACTTTCATTGTCGGGTCCTCCCACATGCGAAGAAGGTTGATAATTGAGGAGTAGTAGAAACCGCGAGAGACCTCGGTTGTCTGAATTCCAGCAACCAGGGAAGCAACATTGTGCAAGAAGATGGCCAGGTGGTCAGCCGGGGCGATACCAGTAGTACTTCGTTCGGCGAGGGTCTGACTCTTGCGCAGCGCGACAGTAACGGCAAATATGGGTTGGGAGAGGGCTCCAGCGAGATCAGGCACGGAAGTGTCTTCCGAACTAAGCCATCGGAAACAAGTTGTGGCAAGCTCAAAGATGACGTTGATCCGTGTTGTTGCTGGGATCGAAGAGTAGTTCTTGCTTAGAACCACTTCTAGGAATTTCGACCACGACTCCAGTGAGTAGCGGAGAGCTGAGATCCGTTCAGCCTTTCGATTTTCGGCTCCAAGGAAATGCAAAATGGCTCGGCGATTCTGGTCGATGACCTTTCGCAGAGCAACATTATTTTGGCCGGAAAACTTGGTCAATAGGCGTTGCGTTTCATGACGAAGTATGACATCCAACTTGGCCACATCATATAGGACAGATCCATGTTCGTCCACGGTCTTGTAGGCCTCAAAGTTGATACTCTGGAAGTGGGTGACCTCGGGTGCTTCGAGTTCCTTTGCTGAGGGCCGTAGGTTCGCCCAGCTAACGAGCAACTCGATAGCCAGTGGTGGCCGTTGTTGGTCGACAGCGGTGTAAGACTGATTCTCAGAGGAAGAGCCCTCCATGAAGGCCTTGACGATACGTTGGGCCCAGGTGCTGGTTACATTAACGAGGTGTAGTTCCACGGCGGCCAACTGCAATATGGAAGCTTGACAATGAAGCAGGTCTTGGTAGTCCTCCGTATCGTCCTTCGCAATCGAGTCACCAGGCATCAGGTCCAGCAGATGGCGAAGGGCACGCTCGACGAAATTTGTCTGGTTTCTGAGAAACCGAGTGGTCCTGTGAGTCGTGTCCTCGTTTTGTGTCAATTGAAGCAGTAGTCGGAATGCACGCGAAGCGAGAGAAGGATATTCCAGAATGAACGGTGCGAGCACGCCTTCTTCGGAGTCAGTCGGTATGGAGGCGCTCAGCTGCTCCACAATTGCTTCGAAACAAGTCGAGCTTGTTGTTTCGGCCGGAGTGCCGCCCGTGACGGTGCCGTCCGCTTTTCTGTTCCCCTGCATGCCCAGCAGAAGGTGGGCAAGATTGGGTGACGGTGCCCCAGTTTGTGTCTGCTCCAGCAGGAGATCGTAGACCTCCCCAGGGATCTTGCTCTGTTCTTCGATGACGTTGATGAACTTCGGGGTCGAGTCGGCGGAGGTCAATCGAGCCGGCAGGGTCTGCAGTCGAATTCCGAGTTCTTCTGTGTCACGCGGCTTCAAGCAGGTCATGAAATTGTCAAGCACGATCAGGGAATCATCGGCATCGGCAATAATCCTGTACAGTCGATTTCCGTGTCGCTTCTTACCGCCGGCGAAGAAAGTTGCAATAAACGAAGGTGACTGGCCGAGTTTGTGCAGAATTTGTGTGGCAGTGAGAGCAATGTCGGCAGGAAGAGATGGGGAAACGGAAAGTGCCATCTTCACAATGATATCTGAGGCTGTGGACAGGTGCAGGTCTAGGGGGGCAATTCCGGTCATGACATGAATATTGTTGGATGTCGCGATCCCAGGATAGGATCGAAGATGCGGGAGTAAGATCTGCAGGAAGTAATCCTGTTTTTCGAAAGTGGATGCCACGACCTTTGTGGCTAATCGAAGGCTTTCGAATGCCGAATCGAAAGGATTTCGAATCAAAGTCAAGTGGCGATAGTTGTACAAGAACGGTGTCAGCATCGCACTTCGAAGTTTGTCGTTAGCCAGGAGCCTATTGATGACACTGAAAGCGGGATGACGAGCCAATTGAAGAACTTTGCGGGCATTTGCGGATTGTGCGACGTTGTCGTGTTGAGTCGACGACGTCTCGATTTTTAGCAATGACTCCACTTTCCAATCTTGCAAACAGGCCAGAACGAATGACAGGATAGCGCAATGCAATTCGGAAGCCTGTTTCGGCGCCTCTGCCAAGCTGAAGGAAAGGAAAGCAACCGAGTCCTCGAGAACATAGGTCAGAGTGTGCTGCTTGAAATTGGCCGCCACCGCCTGTTCTTGTGGAGAAGCCGAGGCGTCGGGCAGGACTCGTGGAGACACGACGAGAGCTGTGAGTAGGCGAATCAAATTTGTTTGACTGTCAAAGTGAATGGTCGGCGTTGGGGCAAGAGACCTGTGCAATTCTTGCAGCCACCTCGGGTAGCGACTGGAATCGATTGCAAGCTGAGCCTCTGATGCGTCCGGTACCTTTGCTGGGCTGAGACCCAGCTGCACCAGCTCCCAAATGATTCGATCGATCGGTGCTTGGTTGATACCTGCCCGGATGGCCTTGACGACGGAGGTGAGCGTTTTGAGCACTTGAACTTTGGTCGATGCAGGCAAAGAACGGTTGATCAATTGCAGCAAAAGTCCGGGCAGGTCGAGATCACCTGCTGTAGGAAGGTCGCCGAGCAAAGCCGGATGCCAGTCCAAGATGTTACTGATCATCCGGCAATAGTGCTCCAGACACTCCGCCTCTTCCGGTGCGATTTCCATGTCCTCTTTCGTCACTATATTGCCTCGCATCATGTGGTGCTGGATCTCGGTCAAAGGCGGTTTGTTGACAGCCACGTGTCGGAAATGATTGAGAATACCGGTCCAGTCGATTCGGTGCGACTCAGACGTAACGAGGAATCGATGAAGACGTTGTGATGCCAGCCGGCCATTTCCGATCGCGTGAAGAGTCTTGGCGAGAAGGAGAAGTCCACCATTATCCGGTACGTCCATGATTGTCCTTAACAATCGAGTATCAGCCCAGAGCGTATCGTCGTGATCGGCGGGAAGCTCCGCATAGAGCGTCACCACGAGTTCGACAAAGCTATGGAAATCTTTTCGATTGCTGTCTGCAGTTAGGTCTCTGGGTTTCGACCGACCCAAGTTGATCGCTTTGGCAACGTCCATTTCTCGTGTGTACCACCGTTTGACTGGGGTCCACAATGCCAAGAGATTCTTGACCAATCGATCGACTTGAACAAGTGGTCCTTGAATGTACTCTACGTCTGCCTCTGGCCAATCGTCTTCCGATCGAGCCAACTTGAGAGCAGTTTGGCTATCAGCTTTTCTCAGTGCAACCTCCTTCTTGGCCCTTCGAGCGGTCCAGTGTCCATCAACCACCGCAGTGGTCGGCAAAACTGTCGTCCTCAACCTTTCAAGTGTGTCCTTTGAGAGTGCCTCGCTGTAAGCGGCGTCAAGGTTTTTTGGCACGCATTGCGGCACTCGCAATTGATTTCCGAAGTGACGGCTTGCCTTGTCGACAAGGGTAGTGAATGAAAGGAGCATGATGCCTGACATCCACGGCAGGGCAAACTCCATCTTGGTAAGCGATAAGTAAAAGGCCTCAAGCGTCTTGGATCTCTCGACATATTCTCGTACGATGGGTGAGTAGCCGGTGTAATGATCTTGAGGGTTGAGGGCGTTTGGAATTGGTTGAGTGGCGCCGAGAAAGACAGTGAGACCCATGATAGTGACGCCATCTTCTTCTCTCCTCTTGGAAAGCCATACGAGCAACTCCATTAGGTATTCGGCGTCAAGGGTACCACTTCTCGCCATGAGATACAACGTCTGGATTAGTGCGCGTTGATGGTCTCTCAGGCTCTGAATCCTAAAAATGGCAACCTCCAATCCAACTTCGACCGTCGCTGGTATTCGCTTGTCGCCATCCAAAGATTCATGAATCCATTTTTCGCACTGCTCCACTTGATCGATGATTGAGTGATACAAGCTTTTCACCTTTGGCCCCCCGGAGAGCTCCAGCGACACATCTTTGGCTGAACGAAGAGTCTCGGCAAAGTCGTCGAGTGCGTCCGATAGCGGGTTGTCTTCGCCCTCGATTCCTTTTCGATCGAACACGAGTTTGAGGCATGTGAGCCGGTCGGCGAGATACTGGTGATAGAGTCGAACGGCAGAGGGAAGAGACGTGGAAGCTGGGTTGGGATTACGGGCTGTCACCTCGTCAAATAGCCTGATGCAGATGTCTTCGGATAGATGGAGATAGTCCGACAATGTGAAAATGTCCTTTACGCGTCGTTCACTGTAATGAATGCCTTGAGCTGTGACCGACGAAGAAGCAACAAATGTTTAGGGTTTAGCCAAAAAAGACCCAGCCACATCCACGACGTTTGGTCAGCAGGTGAATGACTCGATTTTGGTACATATAAAAAGTCTCTTTCGACCTTGCCCAAAACACTCACCTGCTTTAATCTCCTGGCGTCTCGATGGGTTCGTTGACGGGCCCGGAAAACGTGTAGCTGCTAGCAACGTATCTTGGATTTCAACAAGATCATCTTGTATAGAAGATACCAAGTCTTCGTCATCCACCTTCGAAGCTTGCCGTATCGCCCATGCCGTCTCTCCTGGTAAATCCAGGAGTAACACGAGCCGCTCTTCGTCGTCTTCGGCTGACATTGTCATCAGAGAGACACGCTGTGTTTATCCTTCTTGGTGTTCCGTTATCGTTCTTCTGAGTCTGTCGATGTAACTGAGATTATCCTATTTCATGCAAAAGGTTGTAGGCAGTGTGTAACTAGAACCTCTCATTCGTTACGACGGTAATTTAATCTCTAAAGTCGTGGCAGTGTGTAGGGTAGTTGGTTCACGACCCCTCCCTTGCCTTTAGTTTCCTCGTTTTGAACGGGCAAGAGAGGGAGGGGGTTGGGGTGGATTGGGGAGCGCGACCAGTATCACGTGAGGGATTCTTCGGATAGTCCCAGCTGCGTCACCCAGTCCTAAGCATCATTATCCTCGCGACAGGACGTCCTAAAGGGGGGGGGGTCCCCATCATTGGAAGAGCAATAAGTCGCTCAGATGTTATATCAGTGCAGTCAACCCACACTATGTCTTCATATCAGATCCAGTCCCACATCGAAAGATCTATGAAGATATAGCTCCACATCCAACAACACCGCGTACCTGCACCTTCCCGCGTCACGTTCCGATCTCGTCTTTCAACGATGCTCGTTCTCGTAATCGGTGATCTCCACATACCACTTCGGTCTCATGATCTTCCAAACAAGTTCAAAAAATTACTTGTGAGTATATTCTCCCATCGAAATCTCAAGGACTGCATCAATCACATTGGACTGCAACTGATCCACAATCCCTGGATTCCTGTTTCTCCTCTCCCACTCTTTCTCCTGCCAATTGTCATCGACCGCTGGGCTACTCCATCTGATATCCCTCTTTCATTGATCAGGTGCCAGGGAAGATCGGTCAGATAATATGCACGGGCAATATCTGCGACAAAGAAACGTATGATTACTTGCGGACGATCGCCCCTGAAGTCCATAGCGTTCGCGGGGAATTTGATGATGTGAGTCGACTTGACATATGAAGCTCCCTAATGTTTCTTCCATGCTCTCTCTTACTATCCCCCTGCCTCTCGCTGACACACCCATCATGTAAAATGACCTCGTTCTCCGATACGACTCCGTCGGGCCAACATTTTCCCCTCTCGATATCCTCTATCTTCATCTCCCTCCATCCTTTCACTCCTCCTTCGATTTCCTTCACCTCGTCCTTGCCATCCCTCCACGCGGAAACACCAACAGAACCATCACTTCCCTCTCTCCCTCACTCTCACCCACGGTGCTCTTCGCCTTGGCGTTCTACACGGCCAACAATGCGTACCGACAGGAGACACGGATATGCTTGCTGCACTTGCGAGGCAGATGGACGTCGACGTTTTGATCACGGGTGGGACACATAGGTGAGTCACCCAACTTTCAAGGCCACATAATCCATAGTGGCGTTGGCTTTGCTTCTTGGGTACCGCCCTGGGCTGGCAGTCTGGGCGTTCCCAAGTTCTACTTGTAATATGACTCAAAGAAACTAACATCTGTATTTTTACACGCTTATAGGTTTGAAGCATTCGAATTCGAATCGAGGTTCTTTGTCAACCCCGGGTCAGCCACAGGTGCATGGTCAGGTCTTTGGAGCGGGTGAGTGCATACCACAGTACATGTGCCTGCTGGTCCCATTGATTTTTCCCTAAGTGTAGCCAGGATGCTCCGCTAAACCATGATCGCTTCCTTCCTTGTAACAGGGAGGCAACACCATCGTTTGCGTTGATGGATATTCAAGGGTCGGTAGTCGTCACTTATGTTTATCAATTGGTAGAAGGAGAGGTGAGTTATCAACGGCGAAGTAGATTCGTTTTCACTACGCTCTGACATGGCAAGCTGACAAAATGTTCCTCTTCACTCCTTCCCTCCGCTGTGACAACAATTCTCCCAATGTATCCGAACCGGAATGACAAACCGGTGCTATTATGACCGCGAATATTTCTTTCGCGTACCATTACACAAACAATTCGCCTGGCCACCTCCGTATCGACAGGTCAAGGTCGACAAAGTCGAGTACCGAAAACCAGACTCAGTCAACCCCTCCGTGCCGGTCGCGGGCCTATCTGGAATGAACTTGAACAATGGCGCTGGTGCTGGAGGTGTAGCGTCCTCTCAGGCAACGGCAGCCAATCCTGCATCCCCAACAGCTGGAGCTCGAGGAGGATGGTGAGCCGGGACCAGGTGAGATGATCAGAGTAGACTGTCGCAGAGATAGAGATGATGGTCTTTGTCTGTTGTATCGTTTGGTTGTTGTATCCGCGAAGAAGGGGTTGTCAATGATATGAACTCATCTGAGATTGCAGGTGATGACGAGGGCTGAGGATGATGATTAAACGACGGGACTTGTTCTGGTTGTGTCTCGTCGAAGCACAGTATATCCGAGCTCTCACTGAAGTGCTTTTTTAACCAGATTCACCGTCTGTCACCAAGCTCGGCAGGCATCGGGTTCGAAGAGCAAAAGGGCCTAGCACGCGTTCAAGAGCAAGACGACGACCACGGCGATGCGGACGCCTTCAGATAGCTAGACGTGCAAGCTTGAAGCACTCTCACAATGTGCGCGCCCATATCACAAACAAATGGCCCCATTCCAGCATGGGCAGATCATCAGTCAGTCGACCAGTTGACATGACGAATGCTCTTGTGTCCGGCGGCGGTTCGCCCAACAATTTCGCATCTATTTGCCCCCGTCGCGCTCGGCGAACGCCGGGACTGAGATCTGGTCTTTCGAACTCACATGAACGGGAGCGACGGTAGCTCTGGCAGCAGTCCAGTCATTCCCGGAGCCCCGACCGAGTGAACAGAGGATTTGCATTGACACCATTCACCTTTCTGACAGCTTAGAACTGCGATTCAGTATCACAGACGACTCCTTGAGCGATATAGGCGCTGCCACCTTTTGCTACCACCTATACCCGTAACTGTTTCCCATCGGAACTGTCGAACATATACATTTACCCAGCATCGCTCAATCCACCTTGCCAGCAGCCTCATCCTCAGCACCTATCGATATGTCTTACCCTTCAGTGCCTTCCTCCCACAGCACCAGCTCTGGCCGGTTCTACAAGCATGAAGACCTCACAGGCCTCAAAGCCGCTTTGACTGCCCGGTGTCCCGTCTCCAAGTTTGGGGTCCCCACGTCTTTGAAAGCCAAAAAGCCACTCGTCGGTGAGTGACAGTCTCGTGCAATTGAGAACGTTGTGAAGGTCTCACTGACAACGGCTCTTTGACATCGGGTCCCAGGATCTTGGCTCATGCTTCCTGGCCATCATCTCGCCCGAATGACGGCTAGCCAGGGCTGGGATTTCGTCCTCGTTGACTGTGTAGGTTTTAGATGATATAACCCGCATACGCATTGGGCAGTAATATTATGGCTGACCTCAGGGTGCGATCTTCAGGAACACGGAAATATTGCAGATAGCGAAATGCACGCTCAAATTTCGGCAGTTGTTGGGGCTGGAGGCAGGTGCTCGCCGATCGTTCGAGTGTCCGCACCCGAGAACTGGATGGTTAAAAGAGCGCTAGACGCTGGAGGTATGTCATTGAAGCAATTCAACACCCACAAACTACTTCCGAGGGCTGACAATCCTCTCACAAACCAGCGCATGGCCTGTTGTGCCCCATGATGTCAACAGCAGTGCGCCCTCCCACCCTCGACCAAAGCCCTTGCCAACCGATGCTGATCCCCCTTTGCTACTGCAGGAAGAAGCTCGAAAATTCGTATCTTACTGCCGATTCCCTTCGCGATCACATCTCCGTCCAGATCCCTCCAAGAGCACATACTCACTCTTGAACGGTGTCCGAGGAGTTGGGTCTCCATTTGCTCCTCCAATGTTTGGTCAGGATATGAGGGAGTACGTGGAGACCGCGAATGACAATATCTTGATTGCGGTCCAGGTATGTCCAACTCGAGAGATTTGTTTTCGCTTCTCCAGTACAGCGCTGATCACTTGATCCATTTTTTGATAAAGATTGAAACGGAAGAGGGCTTAGCCAATTGCGAAGAGATCGCAAAAGTAGAGGGCATTGGTAAGTCGGTAAATTGTCCTCTGTGCTGGCTGCCATATCATCAGAGCTGACCGGACGGTATTCCACAGATATGCTCTTCGTCGGTCCGAATGATTTAGCCATGTCTCTCGGCCACATGGGACTGGATCATGCCAAGATTCCAGAAGCTCAGGATGCGATTGAGCGCGTCCGAAAAGCTGCACACGATGCAGGCAAATGGGCAGGGATGTTCTGCACCGAACCAGAGCAGGTGATTCGCAGTCGGTGCAATTTCCCTCAGAAACCACGCCACATGCTAATCATTGCCTTCTCCCCTACCTCGCAGGTTTTGGAGCGAGCGGCACAAGGATTTGATTTCATGAACTGTGGAATGGACTTTGCTTCCATTCAGGCTTGGAACCAAAACGCCTTGAAGGTGATTGAGAGTATCCGTTAAGGGCCAGGTAAAAAAAGAAAAGTATTTGACGACTACGGTACTGCTAGGGTGCATGATCGCTTTATGGATGTCTCACCAATCCTTTTCATAGATCTAGCTTCAGTATGTCGGTCTGTTTGCAATGTTCGATCTACCCTGAAAGAAAGACAGCACACGAGGCCCCCGCCACCCCCCCCCCCCGGCCCCCCCCACCCCCCCCCCCTGGGGATTCGCCACCGGTAGCACTAGTGATGCTTAAGGCCAAACCCGAACGTAGTCGTTTATAGCATATCTTGACAACATCCCTACTTCCATATCAGGACATCTGCCTGAACTTCTAAGGTTCTTTGAAGATCACTGAAAGCTGACAACGACCCAACTCAACACCGCCTGTCATTCCATATCGGAATTCCGGCGGATTAAACCCTGACGCCCGCACCGCTCTGGTTCGCAGGCTATTTGCAGATTCACCGTTCCCTTACAATATCCAGCCATGAGTTCAGTATACAGTCGTTATCAATACACCGAATACCGAAAGCACGAGGTGGTCCCGACATTAAGTGAAGCAAGTGTAGGTGACTGTTTAAACCGGAGCTCACTGGACTGGTGGAAAGGTGACGAGACCGGGAGCGAGGCTTAAACGTCACGTGAAATACGCGAACCACACTCGTCGCGAGCGAATGAGATGATGATAAGGTGGGGGGAACGCGACTACGGGGAGCAAGGGAAGATTAGGTTGAGTCGGTCTGTCTAGGTTGAGCAGGGTATAGCCAGTCATAAGTGCACATGTAGCGCAGACGCCAGGACAAAATAACGGCTCAGGCTTATCCTCAAGCGCTTATGTCTGGAGCATCCTCAACAGTATGGCGAGGTGAGCCCTCATTATTCATTCGGGACTCTTTAAAAAGCCTTCGCGTTACCCGTTTTATGATGTCCTCCAGACTGATGTATCTTGTACGATGTTGCGGTGAATGTGGTGCAGCAACTTTTGGGAATCGTCGCATTTGTAAGTATGAGACTGAACAGATCCTCACTTGCCTATTCTCAAGAATGCCTTGGACTGGGACTGACCACCATCTGGGAACTCCTTTTTCACGTCTGCAGCAACGAATGGATCGTCGATGCAGCTGTCCTTTCCCACACACGGAACGTAGACTTGAAATATCTTTCTCCACGGCTCCACAACACCCTCTCCATCTTCTTCTCCAACTTCATAGCCAAGATTGGGAAAAAACTTGGTCTCCGCCAGATACCAATAGCGACCGCTAATATCTACTTCAAACGATTTTATCTAAAGAACAGTTGGTCTGAAACCGACCCATTTTTGACCGCGGGATGTTGCGTTTACGTTGCAGCAAAGGTGGAGGAGACGCCGATACATATCAAAAGCGTTGTATCAGAGACCAAAAATGTTTGCGCCGGTGAGTTTCATATCGCTCCTTTCTTCAGCTCACTTTCCTGAGTGGCTTCCGCAGATGATATATTGACACACCGCGCGGGATGTTCTTGTAGATGTCGGCTACTTTTCCTTCGCCAGTGATCACACGAAGCTGGCCGAAATGGAATTCTATCTAATCGAAGACCTTGAGTTCAATTTGATTGTCTACCACCCATATCGGTCCCTCGGCGCTATCACCGGCAAGGAGCCGGCTGACGCTGGCAAATTTCCAGACGACCAGAGGCCGGTGTCAGAGCCAGGAACGGATGGAACGGGCAAGTCGAGTGATGAGGCAGGAAAAAAGAAAAGCGACAAGTCTCAAGGCAAGGAAAGAGAGCCCTTGCCTGAGAGACGAGAGGGAGAGAGCGAGTTGGAGTGGTCGAAAAGAGTACTGAATAGAGGGACGGGGAGAGGACTCATCTATGTACCTAATCCGGTTGTTGAACTGGCCTGGTGAGCCAAGCGAGATGATGCGTTTGATCTTGACGTTGGCACAATCAAGCGCTGATCCCTTCTCACTTTCCACTCCTAGGTCCATTCTGAATGACTCCTTGCGGACGGATGTTTCCCTTCTCTATCCGCCCTATGTCATTGCCGTCGCCGCATTTTTCCTTGCCTCGGCATTACAGCGACAAGACCCTCCAGACCCACCGCCTGGATTCTCTGGCCTCGCTGACGACCTCGTTGCATCGCTCTTCGCCGCAAGCCATGCCAATAACCCTGATATTTCATCCGAAACATCTTTTGACGCTGCCAAATTTATTTCTCAATTCCAAGTGTCCCTTCCAGCCGTTCTCTCTTGCGCAAAACAAATCCTCGCTGTCTATCCGCTCTGGGACGATCTCGACAACGCGGCGAGGCTGTTAGCCAACATTTCTAAACCGAACAGGACAGCATCTTTAATGAGAATGCGACTCAAGATCATGGAGGCGGCCTACGCGGTGGTTAACAAGCCACCAGCACTTAGCGAGAAGGACATGGTGACGCTCGTGCAAAAGATCCAATTGGAAAGAGCGGTCGACGTGGGGCATCCTAGCGATGCAGGGGCCCCTCCGACTCACCCGCCTGTACAGGTACAGGCTGCTACCACCAATCTGCTAGGGTCCACTGCGATCAAGAACTCTATGAAGCGCGGGCGGTGAGGAGAGGCCTGCACAGGTGAAAGTGGGAATGCGGGAAGAAAACACAGCGAGAGATCAATCGTTGGAATAGGTTGTATATTGTTCCACGGGCATCATGAAAGATAATGATATACACATGTTGTGGATGTTTTGGTCATATTCTACCTGCCTGTCATGGGAAGATCACCCGGCGGCTGGCGGATTGGGCAAGGCATATAGCACCCACATGCAGCCGCGCCTTGCCATCATTGCTGTGGTAACTACTCCTGGTAGCTGGTGCCAACTAATGTTCCCTAATTTAAGCAAACAATCGCTTGGTGTAAGAGTGCAAGTTGGAAACACCGCCCTCGGCCTGAGCTGAGGCAGTTCGGAGCTCGAATCGAACCGAGCCGTCTCGACCGCCTTCCTGGAACTTGGTCACGTTAGTGACACCGACATCCTGGAGAGAGTGTTGAAGACCGGTGTAGAGGTAAGGAACGAACTTGCTGAGGGGTCCCTTGTCGAGAACGTCACCAGAGACACCCTGGGCAACCTTGACGGCGTCGGCCTCGGAGAAGTATCGAGCGGTGGCGGCATTGTCGGTGCCCTGGGCAGCCTTGCCCTTCTTGTTGACCTCCATGGCTTCGATGGATCCCATACCACGGTAAGTTTTGACTCGCTTTCCTTCGTGGTAGAAGTACTCTCCGGGGGACTCAGTCGTTCCGGCCAAAAGACCACCCATCATGACGGCAGACGCACCGAGAGCGAGCGCCTTGGCGATGTGACCGACGTTTTGGATACCACCGTCAGCGATGGTAGGGACACCGAACTTGCGGGCAAATTCGGAAACGGCGTACACGGCGGTTCCCTGGGGTCGGCCGACGGCCATGACCTCCTGAGTGATGCAGATCGATCCAGATCCCATACCTACTCGAAGGGCATCAGCACCGGCGACGATCAGCTGAGCAGCTTGTTCTCGGGTGACGACGTTTCCGGCGATGACCTGCAAATCGGGGAATCGGGTCTTGATCCACTTGATGAATTCGATCTGGTACATCGAGTTACCCTGGGACGAGTCGAGAACGACGACGTCAAGACCGGCGTCGACGAGGAGCTCGAGTCGCTCCTTGTCCGACTCACGGGTACCGATAGCAGCACCACAGTAGAGCTGCTTGGAACCGGCAAGTTTGGACGCCAAAGGGAAGTTCTGGTTCTTGAGCAAGTCAGATCGGGCGAGCAAAGAGACCAAGTTACCGGCTTCGTCGACGATGGGCAACTTTCCCTTCTTGGAGTCTCGGAGGATGTGGTTGGCTTCTTCGAGCGTGATGCCGGACTGGCCAACGATGGGGTCTCGAGTCATGACATCGGCAAGCGGGGTTTCCGGGTTTCGGAAATCAATGTCTCGTCGAGTGACGATGCCAATGAGCTTGCCACCGACCTGACCAGTCGAAGTGACGGGGAAACCGGAGAATCCCATTCGCTCCTTGATCACCAGTGCGTCCTCGACAGTAGCGTCCAGACCAAGACAGATGGGGTCAGCGATGAAACCGTTCTCGAACTTCTTCACTTTTCGGACCATCGCAGCTTGCTCGGCGGCCGAGCAGTTGTGGTGGATGATACCGAGACCACCGTGCAGGGCGATCGCGATAGCCATCTCAGACTCGGTGACGGTGTCCATGGGGGAGGACATGAAAGGGGTGTTGAGCGAGATCTTCTTGGTAACCCTGGGACGGGTGGGAGGCAAGAATGAGTGAAAGAGCACGGTCAGCTCGACAAGCCCCTCAGGTTTGCATCTCTTTCCTTCCTGCTCGCAACTCACTGGGTCTGCAGGGAAACATCGCTGGCGGAAAAGTCAATTTTACCGGGCAAGATCAAGAAGTCGTTGTAGGTCAAACCACCGACACCGTTTCGCTTGGTGTCCAGGAGTTCATTGAGGCTCAATCCATCACCAGACTGGTAGTCGGCAAGGAGCTCGACGGCTTTGGAGGCATCGAGGAAAGCAGGCATGGCGAACTGGTCTTGGTTTTTTTATGCTGATAACTTGATTAGGGGGAGGATTATGGGGGAAGTATACAACTGGAACGGTGGGTTGAATTGCCAAATTAAATGTGATTTAAAAACCAGGGAAGAGGTTTGGAAAGTGGGAACCGGGGGTGTTCCCCCCCCTCTCCAGCATCTTCCAACAGAGGCGAAATCTATACCTGACCGACGATGAACCTTTTCGACTGACCTTTCCTTTATAAGCTGCGGGGGCGTCCTAATCACCCCCAAAAAATTACAGTCGCGAATAGTAGAGGGGGGAGGGAGAGAGAGA
>JANGFI010001688.1:0-24274 GCA_025758705.1 Goffeauzyma gilvescens
CACCCAACACCAAACACCCACACCCCCCACACACACACGCACACTCTCTCTTCCATACACGCACACTCTCTCTCACACACATACACACTCGCGAGCTCGGCTATGACAAAGACGAAGACGAAGACGGCACAAACCGACGAAAGTTTGCGCCCTTTCTTGATTTAACAACAAGAACAACCACAACAACAACAAACTGACCAGCTGGGTGGTTGATACCGGTCTAGAGACCAAAAAGAACGGATCTGCGTCGTTTACAGGGTTAGAAAGCGACACCAAAGGAAACGAAACGAGAGGAAGTCTCGTGCGATAGTCGTTGCAGGGTGGGATCCTATAGAAAGGTTTCTACTCCTACCTGATATCGGAGACAGAGGGAGAAACCGAGGGAAGAAGAAAGAAGAAAGGAGGTAGAAGGAGAGAGGAAGAAAGAAGAAAGATACGAGGCAAGAAAATCGTGAGTCCGAATCGAGTCTCTTCCCGCAGTTGTCCGTCTTGTTCGTTTGTCCTTCTTCGTTGTTCTGCTACCTCTGCTTCGGCTTCGGCTGTTCCTCTCTGTCGGTTCTTTCTTTTCCTCCTTTGTTTCATTAATCGGCCAGGGCTAGTGGTTTTGGTCCCGATGCGCGCATTTGGTCGGGTCGTTGGGTAGGGGGGAAGCGGGGGGGTAATTGCACCCCACCAATACACCCGAAGGATGGACAGAGAAACAGAGCAGACAGAAAGGGAAAACAGAAAAGTGTCAAACCACGGAGAAGAAATGAGACGTCGTTCCTTCTCGATGACGGGTGCTGCAGAGGACTGAAAGGAAGTATGCCAAGGCGAATGCTTGCGAGGGCGAAAAAGAAAAAATGGGTACAGGGAGGGGAGAAGGGGGTAGGGGAGAGGGAGAAGAGTTGTCAAGAGAGCGTTCCCGTCGACAGTATGAAAGAAGGGATAGGGAGGAGGGGGAGGGGGGGAGGTACGGTGCTGCTCGTGCTCCCTAGGGAGGCGGGGGAAGTTGGGGGAAGGCGGACGGCGGGTNNGAGGGGGGGGGGGGGAAGTGGGGGGAAGGCGGACGTCGGGTCGAAGAGAACCTCAGGGGGGACTAGAAATCACCCGCCGGCATTGTGAAAAGACAGGGCAAAGTCAAAAGAGGAAAAAGTGGCAAAAAGAACTCATACGTCTCGGGTCAAGATACGCCCTTTCAGCGCGGTGTTGCTCTCTGACCTCTGCGGCCCTTCTCTTAACTCAATTCTTATCTCTTGAAGATGATTTGAGGCTTGCGATTTGAGAAAACGTAAGAACGAGAGAGTGAAAAGGAGAAATCTAAAAGATACTGAGACTGGAAATCCAAAATGACTGCGCGAACGAGACCTAAGGGTAAAAGGAAGAGACACGACGAGTTTCATGACGAATGCGGCCTGAGCCTCAAATAGCCACGGCCACTCGCGGCCTCTAAGCTTCCCAAACTTCGCATTGGAAGGAACGGACAGCAGCAGACGTTTTTCTTGTGCCTCGTTCGTTCCTTGATTCTTCATTTTCTATCGTTTTTTTTTATTTCTCGTAGTTCTTGTGCGGTCGGCTCGGCGTCGGGCGAGCTTGTTCTCCTGGTTCCCTGTTATACTCTTCGGGATTAATAGGATCAAGGAAA
This sequence comes from Goffeauzyma gilvescens, assembly GCA_025758705.1. Lineage (NCBI taxonomy): Eukaryota > Fungi > Basidiomycota > Tremellomycetes > Filobasidiales > Filobasidiaceae > Goffeauzyma > Goffeauzyma gilvescens. Next base: position 1,625 of record JANGFI010001688.1, read on the forward strand.
AGCCGTCGATCTCGTTCTCGCGAAAGATGGGATATGAGGTATGCACCGGAACCTTCAAACTGTTTCAGAGTTTCGATGCGGAAAAGATTGAAAGGAAGGAGGCATTCTCATCATAGAGAAAAGACATCGACCGGGCTCTGAGGAACCCAGCTTGAAAAAGGTATAAAGAGATACGGATCGGACAGACGTTCCCGGAGGCAGACTGGCCTCACATGTTCATTTTCGTCTTTGTTTTTAACCTAGGGACATTGATAGGATCTTTCTGCTTCGTCAGTCTTATCGTGGAAAAGTCCGGAACGATTGGAACCTGATCTAATATTCTCTTTGATTTTGGATGCCTTCTTTCGGTCCACGCAGCCACGTCTATCTCCCTTCTCAACTACCCGTATCGTGTGGCATCCCGCTTGGTCGTGTCTGACCCCCTCGAAACACACACTCGGCTTGCTCTCACTGACTCGTACAATCGACCGCACACTCAATCTCTCCTATCATCTTTATCTCGCCGTGATCGTTCCCCGCCCTTGGTCGTATTGTGCCACCTGGACACACACGCGCGCACACACACACACACACCCCTCCCCCCTCCCGATCCTCCTTGGCACACTATTCGACGATGACTTCTCACATGAACATCAACAAATCTCCTGGTCGTGCCGGTCATCCCGTATCTAGTCCAAACGCCACCAATCAAAATCACAATCATAATCAGCCGAAAGTCAAGCTCGAGGGATTTGAATACACCTCACCCCAAACTGCTTCATCTTCTTCGGCAGCAGCCTCCACATCCGTTCCCGCTGCTTTCGTTACCTCCGGTTCTCGCCGGCGGTCCCCCGCCGAAACCGATACCGCTGCCACCAATACCAATACCAACACGAGCTCTAGCTCGACATCCAACTCACCTGCCTCATTCTTCCATCAATCCTTGTTTGGTTCTTTCCAACAGGAAGGGCACGGTACTTCATCCAGGGAGAACAACCCGGCTGCATCAGGTATCTATAACGCCAACCCTAAGGCGTTCGGATTGAGCAACGCATCATCGTCTTCCGCAGGAAGCCACGCACCTGCTGCAGCGAGAACATCCGTCGCAGACTACGAGGACGATATCTATAATCTCACATATCCGGATCAGCAGCAATCATACGGAGGCGATACTAAAAAGTCGCCCACGAAGGGAGCGCAACAGAGGAACAAGACATCTTCTGGGGCAAATATCGGGTCGTCTGCCGTTGAAGGCGTTCTATACGATTATCAGCAGGCGTTTGCAGGTTTGGCGCAATCCCATCAGCAGCAGCAGCAGCAACAACAACAACAACAGCAACAAATGCAACAGCAGCAGCAACAGCAACAACAGCAGCATCAGCAAGCACGGCAGCAGCAGCAACAACAGCAACAGCAGCAACACAGGTCTAATTTCGCCAAACCGCATGTGATGTCACACAACGGTGCCGGGTCGTTTAACCACAACCCACTTTCGATGATGGATCCCTCCGAGCTCTTTGGTGGGGACGCGGGTGCTTATGTGCCCGTTGAGTCGACCTCTCAATCGTGGAATGATGCTGCCCTCATTCAGTTGCTCGCCGGTAACCGACATCATGACGTTACCACCAACAATGGCAATGTCGTTCCTGCCTCCGCTCCCGCACAGACCAACCCCTTTTCTGGATTGACCGCCGCTCAAACCGCGCAACTCTACCAGTCTCTCGGAAGTCAAACCGGGCTCAGCTTTTTCAATCAGCCTCAACAACGACCTCAACAGCAACACTCGCAATCTTATCAAATACCTTCAATGACGCAGGATATGCAGTTCGAGCGAGCACAACGTCAATCGAATGGCCAGCCACCCGTTCAGTCACCTTATTCTTTCAGTCAATCAACTGTGGAGTCTCAATCAGCATTCTCAAATCTATTCGAATCCGTCGCCGGTCTGGGCATAAATAACACTGCCAATGCTGGCAATGACAACAATCAACTGACCGGGTTTGAACAATTCTTGTTCGAAGACGCTGCCGATGAGAATACGAAGAGCCATGGAACCTCGGGCAGCATGGACGTGGGAACACCAGCAACAGGCAGCAGCGTGTTCTCCAACGTGCATGAACTGCCTGACATCAAGCCGAGCGAGGCTGCACTGAATGGACTAGTAGCTCCAGCTCGGCCCGCAAGACTCTCTCGCGCTGAGACGATCGCAACAATGGATCACTCGAGAAAGCGATCGGCAAGTAGTGACAAAGCACTAACGGGCACACCCACGACCAGTGCTCGAGGACGACGGACGTCAACGGCCCTTGAAGATGCCACATCCGGCTCTGCAATGGGTCCTCCAATGGCTCGTGGTCCCCGAACGGGTGCTCATCGCAACTCGTCTCGTAGTCGAACACGTCAAACCACAGCCTATGCAAGGCCAGAAAGAGACGCCAGAAATGCGAGCGGGAGTGGAAGCCCGTTCTCTGCCACGACTGGAATCGACAAGATCCTCCCCGGGTCTACTCTCGTCCAGGAGATTGTGGTTGCCGCTCTTTCATCTGGCTCAACAAATTCACGCCCTACCGACTCTCCAGAATCACAATCTGTCACCTCTTCCAATCTGTCACCCGCGCGTGGTGGTGGCCGTGGTGTCGAACGCCGAGACTCAATGGATGAGCCAGATCGACACCATGCTTCTGTGACCGGCGAGGACGGCATGACGACTGTCGATGAGATTGCAATCGACGAAATCGACGAGGACGGTAATGAACTCAATATTCGGCCGTTGACAGCTGAGGAGATTGCCTTCGCTCGGAAATCTCGCCGACGACTTTCCCACAATGAGGTTGAGCGAAAGCGACGAGAGACGATCAACGAGAAAATTCAGGAACTGGAACAGCTTTTACCACCTGAAGTTGTCGCGAATGCATTAGCCACGAGAGAGTCTGAAACAATCAAGGAGGAAGACCAGGATATGCTTGAGGCGTTCAATGATGGAAAGGACAAGGGAAAGAAAGGTAATGGAAGAGCGAGGAGTAGGAAGACGATCAAGAAACCGGCAGTTCCGGATAGGCTGTGCAAGGGAACAGTGCTCTGCTTGACCGTAGATCTGGTAAAGTGAGTACCTTTCCTCCATTCTGGCTCCCCTGCCACTTTCCCTTCCACAGAGTTACTGACAGTATTATTGTCCGAACAGGCAATTGCAGCAGATTCTCGAGGTCAAGAACGCTCGAGAGCAAGCATTGCAAGAGCGGATCCAAGAACTGCAGGCGCACCTAGGTATCCAGTCAAATAGCCTGGACGATCTACATGTACCTTCCGGCCCGATGCCGGAGTTCAACAATGACGAACTACATTCGATTGACGAGATGATGATGTCTGGAATGTCAGGGATGTCGGGCTTTGGAGAAAGTCGACCTGACGAAGCAGAGGATGATAGAGGTCGATCTAGAAGCCGGCGACACTATCCAGATTGGACCGACGCGATGGAGACTTTGTGATGCATTCTGCTTTTCCCTTTCTGTAACTTTTGCCCTGTCTTTTTCTCCGTCAGCTTGATACCGAACCGTCTTGTATATATTTTGCATCGACGTATGAACGAACCGCCTTGTATAACTTTAGCATCGACATTTACGTTTGAACCCGGATTTCTATGTATGACAGGTCTTGCTTGCCCATCCCATGTCAACCCGCTGTACCCCTAATATGGCAGAAGAAGCCAGTAGAACAAATAGAAATAATGCATAAAATTTGTCTGAGGTCGTAATTCGTTGTCATGATTCATAAATACAAATGGAGGTCGTTAATGGGAGAGGGGAATATACGACGACTAGCGGAGGGGAAAACATACATGATCGAAGAAGAACAAAGACAGCCGGAGCCCGGATATCTTTCCTTTATCGCACAGGCTAAATTGCTCATCAAAGCATCAATGGGTAGTCAGGTTTGAGCAAAATCCTCTGCTGACCAGCGCTTCTCGACTCGGCGCCATACGATTTTTCTTGATCAAGCGGTGCGTGATATTTACGTTTTGGCAGCTGAAAAACATCCCCTCCGTCTTCGTATATCAGGGGCACTGGTTTTCGTTTGACCCGTATTGTACTTGCAGTCGTTGCGGATCGCCTGAGACTGGAAGAACCAATCGATGGAATCGTGTTGATCTGTGTTGTCGATGCTGCTTGTTCGGGTGCTGGTCTGCGCAATGTTGCAGGACGGCGGTTCAGATGATCGGGAAGATCTAACGCTTGAAGCTCGGTAGATACATATGGGACGTGACCGAATGATACCCAGGGGAGTACTGGTGGTGAAGTGTGGTGCGTGTCTTTAGGAACGTGTGTCTCGTCTCGATTTCGAGTCTGAGGTGTCGTCGTCGAAGACATTGTATCCACTCTCCCATCGTAACCGTTGGCCGCTTCGGTGAACGTTTGGAGTTTGCTAGGGGAAGAGACTGGGGATGAGATGTGCATGGTCCGAGGACGATTCTTACTTCCCAGACCCTGTCTTCTTGATGGCGTCTGAGGTGGACTATTGGGTATTCTCTGGTGAGCAGTGGATACGCTGGGATCGTTCACTGAGCGTTCCAGGAACAGGGTTGATGCGGGTCTTGATCTTCGAAGGCTTTTGCTCTTACTCCTCAAGAATGATAGAGCGGGATTGGCTCCGTTGCCTTTGTCGTTGGCGTCGCCACTCTTCTGTCTTGGAGTTAAAGGAGACTGCAGTATCGACATACTTGGATGATTTTCACTCAGGTGGTATCGGATAGGTTCGTCTATCCCTCCGAACTTCACCAGTGTCGGGTTTCCTTCCACCACTGGTTCAAGCCCCATTTTATTCTGCCGGCTATAAGTGGAGTTCGGAGTACGAGTCAGAGTGTCAGTTCCGGCACTCAGACTTTTGCCTCGGAATCGCAGACTGATCGCACGCTTCAACTTGGATGGCGTAGACAATGAAGAAGATGTTGGTGCTGGTGTTGCTGGTGATATCGAACCCCACACAACGTTGGAATGAGAAGGGGAGTCTGGTGGGGTAGAAAGAGGTACGATCCCGTAAGACGATGTTGGAGTTGCAAAAGAATGAGAAGGAATCTTGGGAGAAGACGTGGAGTGAAGGAGGGGTTGGGATCCTGAGCCAGATGATGATTCCCTTGGCGGTTTCCGTGTACGTTTTCGACCCATGACGAATGATTGAACGAGGTCGGTCCATGATGGTTTGACCCGACGGTCTCTTTCGCGGTCTCGTTCCTTGACATCGGACTTTGCCCGTTCTTGCACCATCACTTGATGTTCTTCTTCCTTCCTTCCCTGACGGTGGTAATGTCTCCCATCCTGGATTCCGAAGTTGCCACGTTCTTCTTGTCTCTTGCGCTCTCCCTCCCCGTGGCGAAGGTCCGGGTCAGTTTTGTTGTACCTTGATGACAAGCCAGTCATCATTATTTCCTTTCCTTTCCTATTCGTTTTATCGGACGTGCGTCAATCCTTGCTACTACCGTTGCTCTATTATCGAATGTCCTATGTTCCTTACTTATATCGTCCCGGCTTCTTTGGGTGCGACCTCAGAGAAAACAATCGAACGACAGGATCTCTCCGTCTGGTTCTCTGTCTCTGCCTCCTTTGATCTTTGATCCGCCGGCCGACACCGTAAATTCCAGCTGTCCGTTGCGGGCTGGTTGACTTCCTCCTTGAAAGTGGTTCAATGCGACCGATGACCGGAAGAAAAGTGGTAAGGGGAGGATGCTGCCACAAGATAGGGTAAGATAGTATGGGACAAGACAAGCTCGTACCTTGATACCAGCCTTGGAGTGATTAACCAACAAGAATTGAGATGAGAGAATCGAGGGACGGTCCAAAAGTTTCATTCTGCCATTTCGGAGTAATCTCCCGTATCCTGCCTGTCGTGCTGTTGTTCCTCTGCCTACGTTATTACCCTGTGATCGGATTCTGCACCTGTGATCACGCCGCCCAGTGTGTGCCGACATTCTTGTTTCTGTGCTGCAGGTGGTCGTTGTCGTTGACCTACAGGACGGGTGTTGGGAGGCCAAGCCTGAGAATTTCGTCTCAGGGCGTGTGTCGGTACTGTAAAAGCAAAGGGACATCTCTTTACAGCACTTTTCTGTCCCCTTCTCTCGATCCGTTTGGACGCGTACCCTGTTTCAATGTGCAGTGACAGGGAATGGGATGGGGTTGTGCGAGAAATTCCTCGAAACGAGGACGTACCGGATGCGAACCCAAGTATTCCCGGGGGGGGGGGGGGGTTTGTCAAAGTGGTCGTCGAAGGGAAATCTAGCGGGGAAGAAGATGAAGGACGTCGGTTGACGATGAGATGAGGCAGATGCGAGAGGCGCGAATGCGCGAAGAACTGACATTCGCCAGGATAATGGTGAATTAGGTGAGGTCAGTTGAACCGAACGCGTCCCGCAGTGAAACGAACTGAAACGATACGTAATTCTACTACCTGAAACGTCGGAACGAAGAGAAGCTTCGATCGTAACCGAGGCTTTGGACAATTTCCCTTCGCACATGAAGGAGAACAAGAAGAAGAAAACGGGTAGGAGCAGCGTTGAAGTGGGAACAGACGACGAAAAGAAATCTCCGACGAGGAAAACGCCAGACGGAGGAAAAAGGGTCCAGCTGAATCAGTTAGGCAGGCGAAGAGAGGACAGCGTAGATATACGCAGGAAAGGGGAGTGAATGAGGAAGAGAAATTGACAGACATTGAAAGAAGCTGATGGAGGAGAAGTGGGGGCGGGGGGGTCAGGTAGTAGTGTACAATACCTGGCGCTCTCACGCTCCATATCCCCCTGCTCCTGCTGCGTCGTCTGGATTTTTACCCCCGTTCTTTCTTGTCCGTCTCCCAGTGGAAAACCCAAAGCCGCCGTTCCTTTCCTGTCTACCTCCTGCCCAACTTTATCGCCTGTCTAAAACCCTAGCATGCACGGCCCTACCATGTCATCTCGGTCCTCTCTTTACGGGGCAGAAGTAGGAAATACAAGAAAAAGACAAAGACGAAGCGCCACGGCGGACACCAAACCAAGGGAATGAGCAAAGGAAGTATGATCCCGAAGGCCTCGGACTCTGTAATTTCGGGATGAAATGGAAATACTTCTAGTGACGCCCGCCCTCTTCGCTTCTTTCCCCCCGTTTGCCTCCGTCCTCGCCGCCAAGCTGGAATATCGACTCGGTCGCGATTTATTCCTTCCCTGCGGCATCGAGCACAAAAGATTGGATTGACCTTGAATGGTCGCCTTGTCTTGCTGGTATCTTTTTGTCTCGGGTCATGCATACTCGGGACGTGTTCTTCACGTCCCGCCGATCGAAGCAGGCTATGCATTTATCCCACAGAAATAGGCTAGAAGTGTTCTGTCTATGCATCATTCTGTGTCGTGCTGTGGTGGGCAGTGCTCGGGCAGTGTTCGCAGTGGGCGGACACAGCCTCGGTCGGACAGATGGCACAGCGCAGCACGTACACAACATGCATAGCCCTGAGGTTTCTTCGCCACAGATCTGGTTGCGCTTTCAGCTTGTATCAATCCACGAGATCATTCTAATCTGGTTACTTTGATCGATCTCATCTGCTCTGATCTGGAAAGAGATCTTAGTCGATCTGTCTTTTCATACGAGAGACTGGCTCAGGTATTTCAATAGCCAATGGAGAAATACTCGTGGCACTCGGGAGAAAAGAGGTGGATGGGATGACGAGCGACATGTGAGGTTGATGGGGAGGAAAGGAAAGGAACACCGCGGGGTACAAGTACTGCATCACCATCTAGAGCGATGGAGCGTGAGTATAAAACATTGAGAAAATACCTCCATCAGATCTTTACGCATCTGATGGTGATCAGGTGAAGCTGTTCTGCTTCTCTCCCATGGGACTTGGCAGATCGAGAGATCTGTCCTCCATGGGGAGCGTGTGATGCATCCGCGCTTTCTTTCTTTTTGCTTTTTGTGTAGAATGGTTCGGAACTCGTCGTGCGAAGTTCGGTCTGTTGGTGGATCTAGATCACGGGGTGACCGGTGTGACCTGACGCCCGGGTGGTTGCCGAACAACTGAAACGACCAAACAGATGGACCAAAATCCAGAGACCCTAGATCGAGTTATCCCAGCCAGGGGGGTCTTCCCTGTATAGTTTTTAAGCTCTCTCAGGTTGCAAAAGACTGACGGCTGGAGTCCGGGCAAAATACTGGAGCTACCAGTCGCAGTCCGCGGTATTCACGCTTATCGTCCGGCACATCGACAACGAATATTCCATGGCATCTCCATCAGGTCAGCCTAGGATGAACAAGACTATGCGAGCCAACTCAAGATTCATGCCTTCCCCATACAGATGACCGCATGTGTGTTTTAAACACATCTGCACTCCAGTCTGCCAGTCAGTTGTCGTCTACATCGATCTTTTATCCCATCGTATCCCATCGTATCGCGTCTTCCCATAACCTGAGCTGGCCGGTCGTCGGGATGGGCCACGCAATGTAATTTACCATTCGATCCGTTCACTCGGATCTCATCTTCTCTCTCCCGCAATCGCACATGCGCTGTATTTATGACCGTAACTCGATTTCTCGCATCTGCTTGCATGCATGGCTCTGATGTCTGTTCATAACCGCCAAACTGTCCACACCGTCCGTACCCCTTTCCCCAAAGGACCATCTCCCTACTATAGTTTCGTCAACACAGCTCCATCCAAATCAAACAGTCTGCCTACATTTCAATCTTCTACTTCTTGGACGGGAAAGACCTCGTCTGCTGTTTCGCAGCCGACTCCCTCGCCGCTTCTTCTTGTTCGGCCTTCCTTCTCTCAGCATCTGCAGCCCGCTTCTTTCGGATCTCGGCAAGTCGAGCCATGTCGGACTTGGCTTGATCGGTCTTGCCTTCCGCGTGCAGCTTGGCGTATCGGTCGGCGGCGGCTTTCTTCTCAGCAGCCTCCCTGGTGGTCGAAACAGCGAGAGAAGGAGGTAAAGAGGCAATAGATGGAATAGCAGGTCGAAGGTCAGCCATTTTGATTCGGGAAGGGAGCGCCCACGGACCAACAAAAGCAAGGGACAACAAAGAGCAAGGGCGAGGGAGAGATGGGGGAAGATCACTTCTGAGCGATCCAAATATGAACTCGGTCGAGCGCTTCCAGCCGCACCATATCCCGTAGTCCACGAATGGATCAAGACGAAAGAATCGAGCAAAGCAAAAGGAAAGGAAAAAGATAAGTAAAACTCAAACTCACCTGTCTTTTCGACTTGGTCCAGCGTCACCTTGGTTCCTCGCAAACAAGATATCGTCCTCCTGACCTTTCGGTGCGGCCGGTCCCCTCGAGTTCGCGATCTGCCTCTTGGCCTGATTCTTAACCTCCTCATCCTCATCTTCGTCCTCGCTTTCATCTTCACTTTCCTCACCAATCGGCTTGATCACCTCCTTCTTCTTGGCCGCACCTCCACCAGGAGCTTTCCCAGCTTGAGCCTTCTTCATCGCTTTTCGCTCTGCTCTGCTCATTTCCTCGACGGGCGCTCCTCCCGCTTTCGAACCACCGAAAAGTCCATCCTCGTCTTCATCTTCGTCTTCTTCTTCCTCGTCATCATCGGATCCCTCACCGAGTCCGAGGTTCTCCATGTTGTGATCGATGACGGAGATTTCACGGGAGAAATGTCGACCACCACCTCGGGAGACCTTGAACTTGCTGTGGGGGTGTCGAGCGGGCAGGCGGAGAACAGAAAAGAAGGAAAAGGGTGAAGATCCGATGAAGTACGATATGTGAGAAACGATTAGCGATCAGGATATAACGAGAGAGATACCCCACAGAATTGATTCTGGTAGAGAAAAGAAAAGAAACACAGAAACACTCACCCTCGACCCCTTGAAGACGTTGCCGCACCTCCACCTCTAGCCATGATGATTTAGATTGTTGAGAAGAGTGTTGGTTTAATATAGTTCAGTGAGTCTTTGGATGTATCGTTCCAAGATTATGCGAGGGAATAGATTTAGAGTTCGTTCTAAGGGGAGATTGATTGACTCGCTCAATGTGTCGGTGAATAATATTTTCAGTCTTTTTGAGATATAAATAAATAATTTTTGGTGGAATGAGAGAGAGAGTGATGTGATCAAAAGCCAAGTGGAGAGAAAGGCAGAATCCGAGGACTGGTGTAAAGCTCTGAGAACGCTGACGATGTTGCAGAGTGGAGGGAAGGCAGTATAGGTGAAAGGAGGGTAGGAGGGTCTTTGGACTGATTGGGATTACAGTAGAAGGATGACTTCACTTCCACTTTCGTCGGCCTGCCGCCTGCGCCGTCGCCCCCATAAAAGTTGAGCCAATCGGATCCGCGGAGTGACAATTCCCCAAATGCGCACCCCGAGTTACAGTGGAGGTAAGGAACTTTCACGTGACTTAGGCACATGTACCTGTAGGGAACTTGTACCGTCCAATTTACTTGGCAGGGAACCCGTTGGTAATGACGTGTTAATAACCAGCAGACGTCCTCTTTCCATAACGCGGGATCGATATAATCACGTGAGCCCAACAATTTGTTCGAAATTCAGTTGCCTCACCCAGCCCTCCTATCAAAATTATCATTGTGCGGGTTGGGTAGCCACTCTGGGGAAGAGGAAAGGGCCATCAGCGGGGGAATGCAGAGAGGATCGCAGGCTAACGGGGGATACGGTTGGCTTGATGGCATGCTACACAGCAGATCCTGCGGAAGAACGCTAGATTCAATAGACTGTGAAGGGCCAAATTGCAGGCTTTGTTTCCACATCGCCGAATTCAGTTCAGAACAACCTGCTCTCAACGACTAGCCCTGTCTAGTTTGTGTGTTATACCTCTTTGTACTCAAGGAGACCTAGACGAACAACAAAAATTAACCGACTTCGACGAAACGAATCACGAAGGGGTGTCCTTTGCTGTTCGAGCCAACGTCTACCTATCTCATTTGAAACGAACTCAAGATCCGGATTTCGTGTCTCAATCAAGTTAACTTGATCTTCTGAGACTTTTTCCGTCCCCCCTTACCCTACCGCCTACTTCCCCCCTTTACCGTCCTCAATAATGGCATCTTCCGGCGCCACGACCGGTGGCCTCAAGGCCATCGCGCCTGTCCCTACTGCCAGCGACTTTCTGGACATCGTTCTTTCCAAGACGCAGCGAAAGACGCCTACTGTTATCCACAAGAACTTCAAGATTTCCCGAATTAGAGGATTCTACATGCGTAAGGTCAAGTTCACGCAAGATGCGTTTGATGAGAAGCTCGGTGCTATCTTGAGCGAGTTCCCTATCTTGGACAACTTGCACCCTTTCTTGAGTTCGTTGTTGAACGTCTTGTACGACAAGAACCATTACAAGCTCGCTTTGGGACAATTGAACACTGCGAGACATTTGATCGACCAAGTCGCGAAAGATTACTGTCGATTGCTCAAGTTTGGTGACTCTCTCTACCGATGCAAGCAATTGAAGAAAGCCGCTCTCGGTCGAATGGCCACGATCATGCGAAGGCAGAAAGACCCATTGTTGTACCTCGAACAGGTCCGACAACATATCTCTCGTCTTCCCGCCATCGACCCGAACACCCGAACACTCTTGATCTGTGGTTACCCGAACGTTGGTAAATCGTCATTCATCAACAAGATCACTCGAGCGGACGTTGATGTTCAGCCGTACGCGTTCACCACTAAGTCTTTGTTCGTTGGACACATGGACTACAAGTACCTCCGATGGCAAGTGATTGACACACCCGGTGTTCTCGATCATCCGTTGGAAGAGATGAACACGATCGAAATGCAGAGTATCACCGCTCTTGCTCACTTGCGATCCGCTGTTTTGTACTTCATGGATCTTTCCGAACAGTGTGGTTACACCGTCGAGGCACAGTGCAAGCTCTTCCACTCGATCAAGCCTTTGTTCGCCAACAAACCCACCGTCTTGGTCATCAACAAGATCGATGTCTGTCGAATGGATGAGCTCACTCCCGAGAACAGAGCTTTCGTCGATGAGATCGTCAACTCTCCCGGTGTGACAGCGGTCGTTCAGGCTTCTTGTTACTCCGAGGAAGGTGTCATGGCCGTCCGAGATGTCGCTTGTGATGCTTTGCTCGCCCACCGAGTTGAGCAGAAGTTGAGAGGTAGTCGAATTGAAGCTGTCGCTAACAAGATTCACGTCGCTCAACCTAAACCCCGAGACACTGTTGCCCGACCTGCTTTCATCCCTGAAGCCGCGCTCAGCAAGAAGAAGTACGACAAGGCTGACCCTGATAAGATTCGATTGGAGCGAGACGAAGAAGAGTTTGACTACGTCCGTGGTATCATTACCAAAGACACCGTTAAGAACTACCTTTTGGAGAACGCTGAGTGGAAGTACGATATTGTACCCGAAGTCATGGAGGGCAAGAACGTGATTGACTTTGTGGATCCTGATATTGAGGAGCGATTGGAAGCTCTCGAGCAAGAGGAAGAGCGATTGCAAGCCGAAGGCTTCTACGACTCTGACCCTGAAGAGATGCTCGACAGTGATGAAGAGGAAGTTCGAGAGGCTGCTGCTCAAATTGCGGCAAAGAAGAGCAAGCTCAAGGCTATCTCTCAGTCCAAGAGTGGTTTCAACAACCGACCCATCTTGCCACGCAAGTCTAAGCACGTCTCCCTCAAACAGTTCGTTACAGGTATGAAGGACATCGGACTCGACCCGAAACAGATCGAGAAACGTGCAGCCGTTCTCGTCGAGAAGAAGAAGGAGTTGTACGCGAAGTACCTCGAAGACGAACAGAGAGATGCCGATGCGATGGAGGCGGACAGTGGTGCCGATGGAGAGGACGGAATGGACGTCGATGGAGACGCAAAGTCTCGAGGAAGAGTCGCAGGTGTCAACCCCAAGTTGCCCAGACAGAACAGGCACTTGGCAGGTATGGCTTCCCAAGTCGTGAGTTTTCGCAAGCGGTTTACCTTTTTGTTCGTAGAAATGGGATCATTTTAACTAAACGTATCTCCCTTTCTTATCCCTTTATTTTTCGCTTCGCCTCCTTGCAACCCCCCTACTCGCTCACTTCACTTCAACCCCTTACAGCAACTCGAGAAAGCGAGGGAACTCACCCGATTCGCCCAGCGAGAACCGAATCGACTCGCCAAGGCGGGAGAGTCCGATCGACATGTACCCATCACTATGCCCAAGTGGATGTTGGCGGGCAAGAGGAAGGGCGGAAAGACTCAGAGACGTTAAAGGGTTTACCAAGAAACCTTTTTGCCCCGTTTCTGTTCTCCTTCCATCCAGGCTTCTCTTTTTGTTTTACCGGGGAGAATCGGCGGACGAAGATGGACAGGACGACCCGACCAGAATACAGAACACTTTCAGCGAAAGAAAGGGAATTATCCATTTCTCTCATTGTGGTGTTGTTCTGCTATGCTCCTTTTCTTTCATTTTTTACCGCCTGTTTCGGGAGATTTCTTATTCATCTATAGTTTCTACATATAGATATAGACCGTCTGTCTTTCCTTTCTCTGGCCCTTTCTGCCTTTTATATCTGTTTGTATGTAACGGACTCGAATCGATGTTCGAATTCATCCTTATTCTCTTTACTCTTTTCCCTTTTCCCATACATTTTCTCATCTCAGCGCCGAAAATGTTACCTATCCATTAACCTCATCCAGGTCGTCCCTTCCTTCCGTACCAAGAGTCAGTCATTCAGTCAGTCTGTCAGTCAGTGTAGAGAAAAAACGCGGCCCCTCCCGCGCCCCGGATATTACGTATTCTGATGACGCTGGTCCGGATCCGAAATGGGCGCTGAGATGGAGAGAGATGGAGATGACGAAGCGAAGCAAGGGGGGAAGGGAGGATGGATGGATGGAGGAACGGATGATTGGGAACGACGACGACGAAGACGATCAGGATGATCAATGGAGAATAGGTTCATGACGACGAGGAAAGGGTACCTGTGAGGATCCGATCATGCATGAGGATTCGGTATGATGATCGACCAAGATGATGATTGAACGGAAGTGAAAGGAAATTTAGGCTTTTGGGTTGGTTTCACAATTGCGGCCAAACAATAACAAACGTAAAAGGTTGAAACCACCATCGAACATCCACATCAACATCAACACCGAAAGCATCAACGTACATTAAATCATATCACGACGGTGGGCGGAGAACCTTTTTCCCCATCTATCTCCTCTCATCCAACCCAGTCACCCTCACTCCGTGCCCCCAGATTACATCTCCTTATATCCTTGCACCTTCTACATTATTTGGAGAACGAATCAGAAATCTTTCTTATCCGATTCCACAAACAAACATCGAGACGCATCGCGGACTACTATCACATATCGAGAGACTAGTAGATCAACAGAAAATCTGCCAAACGGGACATACGGGAATGGCGACTTCTTCTGATTCGGAAACGGAAACGCATGTATCATCGAGGTTCAACGACCTTGTCCACTCAGCTCAAACAGGAACTGGCGATCGATCAGTGACGGTTGAAGATGAGCCCGAGCGCGTACAAAATGCGGATGTAGATGATGAGGATCTATTGACATCGGGTCGGGAATCGAATGTGGGAGGAGGTGTCAATGGGCCGAGATCGAGAGAAAAGAGTGCGGAGAGGAGTAATGGAAGTTTTACTCCGGTCGATCATGATCGGGAACCTCTGCTCATGCGGTTCGATGAATTTGAAGAAGATGAGGGAATGAGAAGATATGCAGATGAAAATGAAGAAGAAGAGAGAGGTGGTGGCCAGAGAGATAGAGATAGAACGGGCCAAGGCCAAAATGGAGGACTCAGACCTTTACATAATCCGGAATATAATGCATCCTCTCAGCCATCGCCACGGAATTTAGGAACATCCATTACAGGATCGACAGCAACTACAAACTTAACTCCGCCTCGCACTGACGAATTCAATAACGCAGAGGATGACCAGGATTTGCCCGACACTATCACTGAAATGGCCGTTCCGGAACGGCAACGTGCGGCGTACTCTTCAACATCGTCGGCTTCTACTGGGAACGGCATGGCTTCGTCTCGACTCGAAGACCAGAACCGGAACCGGAACCAGAATCAAAACCCAAATCAGAATTATCCTGCTCGCACCCAGACTCAATATCCTTCCATGGGCGACAGTGGCAGTGGCTCCAATCACCCCGGAGCAGCACGTAACCTCCCTCTTCTTTCTTCCCGAGCCCCTCTCGTCGAATCCGACTCCTGTCGAACATGCGGAAAAACATTCTTCCCACTGTTCCGGAAACCACATACTTGTGCATCCTGTGGGTATCAGTATTGCGATACTCACTGCGATGAACAGGCGTTGGTTCCTAAGAAAATGAGAACGAGGGGTGGGGGTGGCGCGGGGGGACCAGATAGGGCGCAGGTAGAAGCGTTGATGGGTGACAAGAGTGGGGTTGTCACGGGTGGTGGATGGGAATTGGCAGAAGTGTGTGGAAATTGTTATCCAATGTTGCAAAGTGAGTTACGGCATGCAGCCTCAAGCGAAGAGATCCTTTCTTTATCGATGCTTGCTAATATGCTGACATCGATACATGCGCTCTTCTTTAATATGTTTTTATAAATCTTCCCAGTTACATCCGGACAGCTCCCCTACCTTCGTTCTCTCCCTCTTAAACGCCTCCAGCAATACACCAAATCCTACGGTCTCAGTACATCCGGTGCGATCGAGAAGGAAGACTTTGTGCAGACGATCGTAAAAGCACGGACGGGACCATACGGCTGTCTCCCGCCACAGGCGGAGAGTTATTATAGGAGACGGTCGGTTCCTATTCAAGGGGTGTTGCCGACTGAGCCCAAGTCGAGTGCAAACACGAGTGGAGCTGTGAATGGGAAAGCGAATGCGAATGCAGGAGGAAGTCGGGCTCGACCGGGAACAGGCGGAGGAAATGGTTCCCCATGGTCAGATATCACCAGTAATCCGGTGAACGGCGTCGAAAGAGCATTCAATAACGTCTCTAATATGTTCAAGGAGGCGTTCGATCCTGGTGCTTCTTCGTCGTCGTCCGGTAGCACGCAAAGACAGCAAGCTCAACAGCAGTCGGAACAAACGCAAAGGTCCGCTTATCCTCCACATCAGCCGCAGCCCCGCTACCAGCCTCGTCCGCCACAATCACAGACTCCCCCTCAAGCGCCCCAGCCCCACTATCGACCACCCCAACCTCAACACCGTCCTGCTCCTCCACGATCCCAACCTCCTACATCGTCACCTCATCGACCTTCTTCCACCGCCTCACGCCCGACTACCACAACCACTCGGCCTAACGCACCCCCACCCCCAGTTCCTACCATCCTCTCCCTAATTGCTCTTCCAACGAGCTACATCTCCACCCTGTCCATCGGGACTCTAAAAGCGATCCTGTATGAGAATCACGTCAAAGTCGATTTCTCGCAAATTCTCGAGAAGGGAGAATTAACAAGAAGAGTCGCGGAACTCGTGAAAGAGGAAAGAAAGAGACTTGAGCGACAAGCTAAAGCAGAAGAAGAAGAAGAAGAAGCTGCGGCTGCGGCGGCTGCTGCCGCTGTTGCTGCTGGTAATAAACCTAAGTCTCCGCCCACGACGAACCTTGTACCTGTTCAACCCGAGAGCAATTCATCCGTAGGTGTCGAAGATGAAGGAACGGCAGCTGGGCCCATAAATGGTTCAGCAATTGTCGACGCGAAACCACACATACCGACCGGACCTCAAGCTACACCAGAAAGAGATGGACTTTGTGTGATCTGTCAAGACGCTGAAGCTCAATTGGCCGTGGTAGACTGTGGACATTTATCAATGTGTGCTGATTGTTCCAAATTGGTGATGGCGACGAGTAGAGAATGTCCGCTCTGTCGAACGAGGTGAGTAGACTTGCCTTTTTCTTCTCTCCTCTCTTCTTTGCGAGATTGGCTTGAAACTCATTCATCATTCGTGGTCACTCTTTCGTTGAATGCCGACCCTCTCCGTCTCTGCCTCATTTGTTACTTTCGATAGAATCATCACCGAACAGCGACTCATCCGGATCTTCCGGACTTAGCCCATTCTCCCGCGGTTCTGACTGCTCCCTGCGACAGCCCGCTGTATCTCTGATGCTTTCCCCATGTTCGAACAATATTTTGTGGTCAGTCTATTGACGCACTTGTTGCAAGAAGAAAATCCGAAAATATAGTTACGTGTGCCACCTAGGACGGGTATTATGCAGAAGAAGAAGTCATTGAGAGGAGCCTTCTTGAGGACGATATTTCACGTATGCGGGGATATCGCGTTAGTAGACTCAGTCGTTCACAGAAAGGTAAAAATTGTAAAAGCCCTTATCCATGTCAAAGTAGGGCAAATCATTTCTTGCCTCCATTTCTTCAGTTCTCTTGATTGAAAAGTTCTTGGTGATAACGACTGATGCTGGATTAAATCGATATAGTAAGT
This sequence comes from Goffeauzyma gilvescens, assembly GCA_025758705.1. Lineage (NCBI taxonomy): Eukaryota > Fungi > Basidiomycota > Tremellomycetes > Filobasidiales > Filobasidiaceae > Goffeauzyma > Goffeauzyma gilvescens. The sequence goes on from JANGFI010001688.1 coordinate 18,949, forward strand.
TACGAGTGGAGGCGAATCGCGAGTTGAAGGGTCCACACGTGATTTCATGATTCCCGGGGGCCGACTTCGGTTGATCAGAATGCCAGTTGATTGCTTGTCTATCTCGGAACAAGGTCTGTCATTGTCACCATCACTTACTTTCAAATCTCTTCAACTGTCACCTCAAGACGGATTCGTTCTTCTCATTCTTTGCCCTTTCTCCTTTATCTCTTGTCGTCTATTTGTTCCTTCCCGTGTTATTGACGAGTGACGGGACCACCTTCTCCCATCCAACTGCTCTCAGGTGTCTGCTACTGCTATCTCCGACATCAGCAGGCAGGAATACAGCAACCCGATCTCTGTGTGTTCCACAACAAGATCGACATAAGTCTGTATCTTGCCTACACACTGCAACCAGACGTAGGCATACATCGGGCTGAATTATCATTCGTCGCGTCTGCTCATCAAGAAACAGAGGTCAGGTCCTTTCGCACTCTTGCTCGCGCCTATTCCAGCAAAATCGACTTTGACCAACGTGCGTTCTCGTCGCCATCTCTCACATTCTGTTGAGTCCCTCAATGTTGCGCAAGGAAAATACCTCGAGCATAATCCTGCGTTCTTGAACACGAACATCACAGCAAGTGAACACATTCAAAGACCAAAACCAAAACCAAACTACAATGTCTGCCAGCACTCCCTCCTCCACCTCTAGCGATTCCGCTTCTCAGCCCTCCTCCACCTCCCTCACCGACGCTCTCACCAATCCGGCAACGAGCAAAATCATCAAAGTCACGATAGCGGTTAGTATTATCGTGTTGGCTATTACGGGTTTTGTTGTTGCTTTTCGAGTGAGTCTGCTTCTTCTCTATTCTCCTCCGACGTGCTTTGCATCACATCAATTTTCGTGCATGTCTTCCCGACGACGCGAACAACGACCGTCATGGTCCTTTACGGGTTCAACGCTCCTGGTCGATGGAGTTAGAAAGCGTAGAATAAAGAAATACAACGCGAATGCTAACTCTATTCATTTTCCCTGTCTACCTTCCTTCCCCTCGCCCATTTTCCAATACATTCTGTCCTCTCTCGATCAAATCCATATGGCGATCTAACACTCATCCTGACCGGCCCACCTGAACTTCTATTACGATGTTCTCCTTCAGATAACCCGCTTCATCCGTTTCCGTCGTGAATTCAAACGACGTCGAATGATCCTCGAAGCCGAATCTCGAGGTGGTCTTAGCTTCATGCCTGGTGTCGCAGAGAAAGGAAAAACGGCCAAGAAGACCAGGGGAAGAGGAAGAAGTACGAAGAACGCTTATAAACAGGTGGAATGGGAAGGTGTTGCGGCGTGAAAACATGGGGACATGACAAGGAAGGCTAAGGAAGGCTATCGGCACTTCAAAGCAAGTCTGAGGAAAGGGATTTGTATCGGAAAAGAACAAGGGGGACTGTCACACAGCAAAAAGGCACACGACGCCACACAAGACGCATCCGAGCGAACGGAATTGCAACTATCCTGGTGCAGTCCCCTGCTTTCAGATCACTTTGGCCTTAATCGGTTTCGGTTCACATTTGAAAACAGTCGATGCTAGCTTCGTCGATACCGCTTTCCCGCTCGCTCAGCCCTTCCCGATACAATCTCCACTCTCCCACCAATGATCAACTGACGCACCTGGGACGATCAGCTCCATTGCAGACCACGAGAGCAGATCACGAGATTTGCTTTCCTACCTGCTGAGGGATCCGTGACTGGCGGCAGGACACAACCTTCGACCAATCTCTGGTCCTCGGTATCAGGCGTACCCCACTCCCAACCGTATTTCTACCGGTCTGTTGCCAATTCTCCTAATCATAGTGGCCGACACGGAGTGGATGCGATAAGCGGGCATGCTATGGCCTTCGCGAACATCAGGGGCTCTTCGAATGGTCCGGAATATGCTTCAAGATTTAAAGATTTCTCCAGGAAATCTTGAAGCAGGCTGGCGTCCACCAACAATCCATACATCTACAGAGATATGTGTTGAGGACGAATTTACGTTCTGTCAACTGGAAGGCGTATACAATCACGTAACCCCGTTTTCTTTCTGTCATGCCGCAAGATCCGCCCTCCGCCATCTGAACGATCGTCAGGTAGGAAAGACGCTACGGGATATGATTCATGGGTATTGAAGTGCATGGGGATGCAGCGGGCCGAGATTAAGTGGAGGAAGTGAATGAGCCAAGAATCAAGATGGGAAAAAGAGAGAGAATACTTTACTGCCTGGCAAGGTAACCAGCGCGTTTGACTCTAGGTCATCGAAGCACTACCTTTCGGATTACTTCTTTGTAAGGGAGGTCGGAGTATTTAACTTCGGGGGAAACCCACATCATAGATATAGTCACATGTGCGTGTCTCTGCTCGAGCATCTTGTTTGAGGTACTGTTCAGATATATACACGTTAGTCTTGGCACTTTTTCTCACCCCCCCCCCCCCGCGCGGCGTCCTCAGTGCTTGCTCCGCGCAAAGAATTCTGCATCCTAATATGCGTCGTAATGCGCGGTCGCAATGGACGACGAAATTGCCTTACATCCAGGAGAAGAAGACGGCTTGTCTTGCATTATCATACTTGCTTTCATGCAGGATGATGAATGCTGTTCAATGCCCCGAGATAAATGATCAGCAACTGCAGACCGAATGGAAGGGGATTGAACAAAGTCTTATCTGGCGACGGAGGAAATGAAAGAACCCGCAGGATGGAATAAAATCGTTGTGTAACATCAAGGGTCATGGACGAGAATCAAAAGGGGAGTCATGAATTGAACAGGGTAACATGTAAGAATCGGACATCAATGGATCGTTAATCATTCATCTAGCAACGCCATGGTGACGTGAGGTGCGAAGAGTTGAGGGGCTTGAAGCGAGTGGAGTTTATGCTCAAAGCATCTCGACTGCAGAATTTTGTGTCAAGAGATCAGTCAATTTGTACTTATTCTCAGATCATTAACCAAGTCTTCATGAATAGAAAGGAACGGGTCGAAGACCTAAAATGACTGTGTTGAAAGCACACGATGCAATAAAACGACGACTCACTTTGCTGAATCAAATACGCCTTCTCGTCGTTGAACTGCTCGTCATCCCTATCTCTATGGAACTCAATCAAGAACCTCAACAGCTTATCTTTATTTTTCCTCAGGATATTAACGATCGCTGGCGGTTTATGTGGATTCGCGACAAACACTTTGAAAACGTGGAAAGCCTCGAATTGAATGTTCTTGCTCTTATCTCGCAGAGCCTCCATGATCAACTTGAGGTTGTCGGTGCTAGATATGTAGCGGGTCATGACGTTGTAGTTGGATCGGTCGAGGATGATCTCGCCGAGAAGCTTCAACGATTGTCGACGGGTGACGTAGAGTTCGGAGCAGACGAGGTCTCGGTAGGCGTCGAAGAATCGGTCGTAGTTGTTTTCAAGGTAGCCGGCGACCATCGCCTTGTGCCTTGTCAGCGTTTCCTAAGGGAGGGGAGGGGGGGGGGGGGGGAGTCAGTACGAGAGCGGCTCACAGCAGAGTGTTGGTCAGGGCAGATAGTTCCCTACTGTTGACCCACCTTCATATTCGCAAACGCATCACAACTGAGCCCAAATTCGGTTGAGTTGATGTACTTTGGGAAGAGGTAAAAGCTGCTCATGATTGATGGGTTAAAAGCAGTCCGAGAATAATAAGATTAGCTTTGGCGACCAGTCCTTGTAGAAGAGGCTTTGTTTGAAAAACCAGGCTAGCACGCCAACACGCCAACACGCCGACACTCACTCCTCTGAGAACAGCAAGATCCTCGCCAAACTCTCATACCTCAACATTTCCCTCAAAATCATCCCCGTATTCAACGCGACATCCTCTTCGTACTCGTAACCACGCAAAACTTGGAAGACGAGGTACTTGTTCGCGGAGATGTAGTCGACTGTGGGTGATCTAGAACCGATTTGACGACGGAGAAGGAGGGTGAAGATGGCTGCTGAGTGTCGTTTGGCCTGTACGTGGCATCCGAGTACCCCAGTGTAGGATGAATAGACGATACGATGGAGAGGCGGCGAAAGGAGAAAGAAAACAAGAAAAGGGGATAAGTCAGTCACACTTTCATTCACATACGAAACGAGTGGAAGATCCAATCACAAAAACGGTAGCACGCTAAGACAAAAAAACAAAAGATCAAGAACCGCACAAAGCCCAAAGAAAAAGCGCCCCTTTGCGATACGAATATCCCCACATGCCTTCGAGACACTCTTCCATACTCCTCCCTCCACCACCTGCGATCGTGGTTCGAAGGACCTGACAAGATACCCCCGCCCGCCGCCGCCGCCGCCGCCGCCGCCGCCGCGCCTCCCCAAAATAACGAAGAAGAAGGAGGGAAGGAAGATAGAGACTCACCTCAAAGTCAAATCTAGTCATCATCTCCACGATCCTCCCCAAAACATCATTCGCATAGATCTCATTCGCCAGATGCGTTATGTTCTCCCCACCGCCACTGCCTCCTGGCCCTGCTGAGCCGACGTCACCGTTCAGAATGGCCCTCATGTCACCTAAGCAGCGTGATATATCATCACTAACTCGTCTGAGCTCTTGGTTTGTGCCTTCTCCTGCGCTCCCAGGACCGGAGTTGGTGTTGGAGTTGAAGTTGAAGTTGGAGTTGGAGTTGGAGTTGGAGTTGGTGTTGGAGTTGGAGTTGGAGTGCGATGGGGGTTCAAGTTCCAAGAGTCTCTCAGTCGCTTCTAAGAAAGCACAGACAAGCTCCGTCGGGTCTAGAGATCTTGCTTGTGGGACTACGGGATTTCTCAGCGCGCCCTGAGAAGAGACGGGGGTAGGAGTGTCGGCTGATGAAGTAGATGAGGGCGCAGAAGGTCCAGCATTGGCGTTTGTGTTTGCGTTCGCGTTCGCGTTCGCATTCGCGTTCGAAGACGAAGACGAGGAAGAGGACGCGAAAGGTCGTCGAGAGAAGAAGTTCATGATGGGCAATCGGCGTTCTTTGCCGGAGAGTTCAAGCGTTGTCGTGATATGGGAAGGGAGGGTCGGGATCCGGATGGGAATGCCACAGAATTCGAATTCACCAAGAGGTAAGTAAGTAAGGGACGGATAGGGAGGCGGAAAGAAAAGAATAGGAAAAGTAGGTCGAGTCGATGAGATTTAGACCTGAGAGATAAAACAACAACGAACGATCGATCCAAGCGAAACGTGACCGATATCGTAATGTACTGAACTAGTACTGAAAACTGTTTTGATCCGACTCCCAAGAAAACGAAGAAGACAGCCCGGTCCCCCCGTTGAAAGATAGTATGGTCCGCCGTGGATTCTGCCTCGAGCGAGCGAGCGAGAGAGA
>JANGFI010001689.1:0-24315 GCA_025758705.1 Goffeauzyma gilvescens
GGGGGGGGGGGGGGGGGGGGGGGGGGAGAGGTGGGGGGGGGGGGCGGGGGGGTGGGGGGGGGGGGGGGAAGGAGGGGGGGGGGGAGGGCGACGTGCACCATCGTCGTCTCTGTTCCGATGAGAGCAAGGAAGTTGTGTGAGAGTGTGTGGGTGGGTGGGGTGGCTGAGAGGTCGGTGGAAGACAGAAGTCCCGACATCTTCGCATGCTTCGATGTTATCGCATATACCCCAACCGAAGATAGCTATATAATTCGCCGAGAGAACACCTTCAAAGGTCAAACAGAGGCAGTAGAAATAGACAGACGCAGTTCACTTTCTCGATCGATCGGTGTCTTATTTTCCATTGGCGACAGATATCACCAGGGTGATATAGTCAAAACGGTGTGCCAAATCGACAGCGCACTCTACTATCTCCTCGAGAGACCACGGAAGTGTTTTCTCCCCTACTTATCGGAGTCAACGCCACCTCGATCCCCGACTCCAACGTCGCCTGCTTCCCCTAACTCTTTTCCCCCTTTTTTTTTTGTCACAATGAACTTCATTCAAACGCACGCTCCCGTGCTCGCACAGCACTTCACCTCCCTCGCCTCCGGCATCGCCGTCGCTAACTCGACCGGTGCTGCTTGGCCCGGAGCCTCCCTCTCTAGCAAAGACCCGCTTCAGATCCAACATGACCTCTACGGGGGTGTGGATATCGCGGATCTGAATTGGTTGGAGAGATCTTGGGCGGCTTGGTACATCTGGATAGGGAACCCCGTGATCGCAACGGGTGTGATGAGTTTCTTGATGCATGAGGTGAGTTTTCGAAGCATGTCCGACCGGCTTTGTCAGGAACATTTGGTCGTCGCGGTCGCAACTTGATGATTGACTCAATCCACTGCCTGTCTTCTTTCTCTTACCTTCTTGCCATGTCCGTTACTTGCAACAGATCGTTTACTTTGGACGATGCATCCCTTGGATGATCATCGACAAGATGCCATACTTCCGAAAGTGGAAACTTCAGCCTGCCAAAGTCCCCACCAACGAACAAATGTGGAAATGCACCAAAGCTGTTCTCCTATCACACTTCACGATTGAGCTCCCCCAAATCTGGGGATTCCACCCCATGGCCGAATACTTTGGCCTCTCTACGCACTCTGTCCCTTTCCCGTCATTGAAGCTCATGGCAATCCAGATCGCCATCTTCTTCGTCTTCGAGGATTTCTTCCACTACTTCGCTCATCGAGCTCTCCACTACGGTCCTCTCTACAAGAACATCCACAAGATGCATCACGAGTTCTCAGCACCTTTCGGTCTCGCAGCAGAGTACGCACACCCACTCGAAGTGCTCATTCTCGGAACAGGAACGATTGGTGGACCTCTTCTCTATTGCCTTATCCGACCAGACTTGCACATCATCACCGTCTACGCCTGGATCGTTCTTCGACTTTTCCAGGCAATCGACGCTCACTCCGGCTACGATTTCCCATGGTCTCTCCGACACTTTATTCCATTCTGGTCAGGCGCCGAACATCACGATTTCCACCACATGGCTTTCGTCAACTGTTATTCGACCTCTTTCCGATGGTGGGACAGACTCATGGGAACAGATAACAAATTCGAGGCTTACAGGAAGAAAGTTAAGGCCGCTAAGCCCTCAGAGAGAGCAGCAGTGGAAGCGAAAGAACTCGCTCAGGTCGAGGAAGAGGGAGCCAAGGCTGAGAAACTCGCAGAGAGAGGAATCGGTTATGGCAGATCAGAGACCGTGACTAAGGGAAAGAGCGAGTAAAATCGTTCCTTGCTTTTTCCTTGCCTCTTCTCCTTCTCGAACCCTTGAGGAATGGAGAATCAAAAACATATTACAGGCAAACAAATCCTGATCATAAAGAGTACCACTCTCAATGATATTCACGTTCGTTTCCTCAAGAATCCACCAACTGGCTCAACAGAGTGGGCCATGGACCTTCTAACTATTATTTCGTTCTTTGCTTCTTTCGCATCATGCTCCGTTCTCGCTCATGATCAACCCTCATGTCACCTCATGCTTTGCCTCACATTAGGAGTGCATTTTGATGATAATCCGTCCTTCGTTCCACATTCACCCTTCTGGCAGCAGTTCTTTTTCATTTGTGCACATATCTAAAGGGTTACTATTCTACGTACACCGTTCACGTTCTCATCCACTTTGGTCAGGCGTTTTCGCAACTTGAGGTAGCAGCTGTTATCGCATCTCATTCTCGTTCTCTCCCCTATCTCGCGCTCAAATTGTGCTCTTTTCTTCTTTCTGACCCACGCCTAAGTCGTCTTGATCTTCATGTGCACACTCTTCGGCTGAGTGAGTTGGTCGAAGCCAAACTTGGACAAACTCACTCCTCGACCCGTGTTCTTCACACCCGTCCATGCACATGCCGGGTCAAGATAGTCACATCGGTTTAGGAAGACGGTTCCGCATTCGAGCTCGTTGACAAATGTGTCGAATGATTCGAGAGAGTCCGTGTTCTCCACGTTAGTCCAGACGGATGCAGTCTAGGAGGGGGAGGGGCGCGAAGGAGGCAAGTCACCAGATTAGCAACGGAAATTGTGGTAGATTGTGACCATTTCTGATAGAAACCGGGAAAAAAGGGAGAGAGACAAGACAGAAACAGAGTCTCGCGCACACTCACCAATCCATAGGGAGAATCATTCATCAAGTTCAACGCCTCCTCATCACTTTCCACCTTCATGATTCCCACAACAGGTCCAAAAGTTTCTTCCATCATAACATCCATCTCATGGGTCACATTCACCAACACCTGAGGACCAACCATGGTAGATCCCTCCTTTGCCGCCGCGAACTCGGATTCGGGTACGAGGCTCTGGGCACCGTCAGCAACAGCATCGGCGACTTGTTTCCTGATTCGTGCGGCACTCGCGAGAGATACCACGGGACCAAGGTTGGTCTCCTTCTGTCGAGGGTCTCCAAGCTTATAACCTTTAATGACATCGACGAATGCTGCGATGAAGTCATCATAGATCGACGAATGGACGTAGATCCTCTCGATGCCACAGCAGGACTGACCTGAATTGAACATGGCGCCTATAGTACATATAAAGGGGAAAGTCAAGTCAGTATGTTATCGGAGATACACCTTCGAATATTGCAGAACTAAACACTTACCATCGACTAACTCCGCAGCAGCCCACTTGACATCAACATCGCTCCTTACATACGCAGGATCCTTACCACCCAATTCCAAACCGAGTCCCTTGAAACCGACTTCAACCTCAGTCTTCTGGCCATCTTGATCAACTTTTTCCTTTAAGCCTGCTGCGGCTCTTGCGATCTGCTTCCCACCCAGGACCGAACCGGTGAAGGAAATGAATCCGATCCTCGAGTCGGAAGCGAAGTGTTCCAACACTGTCGAGTGGGAGAGATGTGCCACTTGGATCACGTTAGGGGGCAGACCCGCCGACTTGAAGGTCGCTCGCAGCCTCTCAGCAGGCGTCGGTGTCTGAGGACTAGGCTTGATGATCACGGTGTTGCCGGCGAGCACGGCTGGAAGGACCGAGTTGATCATGGTCAAGTAAGGGAAATTCCAAGGAGCGATGACACCAACGACCCCAATGGGTTCTCGTTTAATGTACCGCCTGAAGCCAGGCGCATCTGACGACTTCAAATCGACATCCTGCAATGCCTCTTTCGCGATGTCGATCAAATACCTCGCTCGTCCGAGTGTGCCTTTGATCTCCCCAGGAGCTTGGGAAATCGGTCGTCCCATCTGTAACGTGATCTCCTCAGCGAGAATATCCGTCATCTTTTCGAACTCGAGCATCCATTTTTCAGCCACCGCAATCCGTTCCTCAATCTTTTTCTTCTTCCAGCTTTTTTGGGCTTTCCCCGCGTCGCTGATGACGACGTCGAGTTGTTCAGGGTTCAAGAGTGGTCGGGTCAAGAGAGCTGATTGATCAAACGGGGAGATTGTCGTTTGGATTTCGGTGCCCTGAACGAGTTGGGTCAGTGGGGGAGCACCCGTGGTCGGAGGTGCATAGGGAACCTCAAGTGTGGTTGATTCTTTCATGATATTAGAGAAAGGTAATCAAGAAAGGGTCAAGAACGGGTGCAGGATATGCTGAGCGATCTTATTGATATGTAGGGATGCTGGGAGAGATATATGTGATGTGAAGATAGCGAAAGTGATTTTGTCCGAAGAAGTAGAGCGGCATCCTTCCCTTTAAGTCTGAGATGCCCTCAGCTTTCTTCACATTCTACTGCCTACTTGGGCGCATCATCCGCTACCGGTACCATCGAGCCGATGAATCCCGAGGTGGCCTTATCGTCCATCACCTGACAAGGGAAGGGACAAAGCCTCAAACGTAATGAAATGACATATAGCAACGCCTCCCCGGATCCGCTATCCCTGGAGTAAACCCTTCCGGGGCTGACGTAATGAATTAGGTCGCCGACGCGACTGGTTCTGATCTAGAATTCATGTCTGAATTCATTCCCTGACGCGCCCCACCTTCTCCATCTTCTCGATCGAACGTATACCAGCTTGAGCTCAACACAGGGAGATTGTCAACGGGAAGTTGAAGAAGAGAAATAGCTTTGCACCCTCAGGTAGCCACATCTTAGATCATGCTGATGGGAAGAAACACCAAAAGAAGAAGCTGGGATCGACATCTGCGAACAAGTCTTGAGAATTACCTCTTTTCTACCGCTTCAGATCTCGAGAGGGAATGCCAGTCCACCAATCCGCTTGTACTTAGTTCCGCTTTCCGAAAGCACTGGAGCTTTTCAACAAGCGTTTCATAGTTCGACTGCAGCTACACATCCTCCTATCATCCACCATGACAACCACATCTCCTTCAACTACCGGTCTCATTAAACAGATCGATTCGTCGTCAGTCCATCGTATCCACTCCGGCCAAGTCATCCTCTCTCTCGAATCAGCACTGAAGGAACTCGTCGAGAACGCGCTCGATGCAGGAGCAACGCAGATCGACGTCCGGATCAAAGATGGTGGTCTGGAAAGTATAGAGGTAATGGACAATGGATCTGGAATATCTGAACATGATTGGGAAAATGTGGGATTAAAGCACCGGACGAGCAAGTTAAGTCACTTTGACGATCTATCGAGCGTGACCACGTTCGGATTTCGAGGGGAGGCATTATCAGCGCTTTGTGCGCTATCGGCTAGTGTTGAAATCATTACGGCGATCGACGATACGGCACCCTTAGGTAGAGTGCTTCGCTTTGACAAGACGGGAAAGCTAATCGACTCGAGTGGGAAAGTCGCGAGGCAGAGAGGGACAACCGTAATCGCGCGAGGCCTGTTTCAACCTCTACCAGTAAGAAGGAAAGAGTTCGAGAGGAACTCAAAGAGGGAGTTGGCCAGAGCTTTGGGTCTGTTGACTGCATATGGTTTGGTTCCGGCTGCTGGAGGTGGTGGTTTTCAAGGCGGTGGCGTCCGACTCGTCGTCGACACGGTGTCCAAGACGGGCAAAAGAACCAATCATCTGCGAACGGATGGGAAGAGCTCGCTCCGATCTGCTGTAAGCTCGGTATGGGGATCCAAATCCCTCGAAAACCTGATCGACCTTGACTTAGAACTCTCGGTCGAGATCGATCGGGCGATGGCAAAACGTGAGAACCTCGATCTCGTCTCTCAGACCGTGCTTGTCAAGGGTTTGATTTCATCAGCGGCGTTTGGTTCTGGTCGAACTTCCAACGATCGACAGTATTTCTACCTCAATGGTCGACCTTTTAATCCATCCAAGATTGCTCGGGTGGTGAATGACACCTATCGAACTTTCAACACCAATCAATCCCCATTCGTGGTGCTTGACTTCCAGATCCCCCGAGATGCGGTCGATGTCAATGTTAGCCCCGATAAGAGAGACATCTATGTTCATTCCGAGGGAAACTTATTGGAGGCTCTTAGGCTAGGACTCGATGCGTTATGGCAGCCGAGTAGGAGCACATTCGTCGATGTCGGATTCAGTCAGGTGACTCAGTCAACAAGGAAGAAGGTGACATCGACAGAAGAAACAGCACAGGAACTGGAGCAGGATGTACCTGTCGCCGAGCATCAGCCAGACGATCGAGTGGAAGAAGACCCATCCAACAACGCCAAAAGCGGGTCATCTTCTCTGTCCGATGCCATCGATGTTTCAAAGCGTCGACGAAAGCGGTCGATCTCCATGCCACTGAGCGTTTCTCCGCAACTCGCTCCTAGGCCGGTCGGATCGGCGGTAGAGCAGATCAACGCGGATCAAGATCGCACGTCAAGGGAAGCCATCGATGACACGGACGATGAAGACTCCGTTTCGGAGACTTCTATACCGGTACTCAATCACTCTGCGGTCATAAATTCGGAACCTCCTGCAGCAAAAGCAAGTGGAAGACTCCTTCAAACCACCTTGACGGACACCTTCCAATCATGGGGTCCAACAGGCACGAGTAGCTCAAGCCCGGTCGGATCCCTGGCGAAAAGGCGAAGATTGGATCTCCCCTTGCAAGGTGCAGAACCGGGAATGGCGTCTGAAAACAGTAGTCGTCAACAGCTTCGGTCGAGGCTGGCCAACTTTGCCAGTCAAGGTAAAGCTGTGGAGCTAGACGAGCTACCCGATCAAGAATGTGTCTATGCTGACGAGTCAGATGAAGATGAAGATATGGCTGTGGACGCTGAAGAAGGCGAAAATACTGGAAGCTCGGACGATGACAGTCGCAACGAAATCGCAGGCGACATTTCAAGGGCTGGCTCTCCATCAGGAGCTCGACCGGACGAAGGGGTCGAAGACGATGAGCAAGACGTGCAGTTCGACATGTATCTCGTCGAAGAGACCGAGGCGTCCGCCGACACACCTCCGAGCTCCCTCGTCGTTTCAAGCAATGCCATCGAAATGACCGATGCTGAGGACCACGACGACGGGATTGATTACATTGCCCAGGCCTCTACCGAAGATGACAACCAAGCGCTCCTACCGGAGTCGTCGTACCGAGATGAGATCTTCAGCAAGAGCGGTACTCGCCACGTCGCAATGCACTGCATCTTGCAAGATATAAAGGCATCGGCCAGTCTCTGGGCTTCCAGCTCCTCCTACGTGCCAGAGCCTACACCGGATGACGATGCGCATAATGATCTGTTAGCAGCCGGCGTGGAGCAGGATGCTAGCGAGGCAGAGAAAACTCTCAGCCATGTCATTATGAAGAAGGACTTTGCCGAGATGAAGGTGCTCGGCCAGTTCAACAAGTGTTTCATCATCGCAAGGCGATCCATGCAGCGTCAGGAGACGAGAGCGGACTCGGACGATCTGTTCATTATCGGTAAGCACTTGCATTTCTTCCTCTAGTGTGTATGGCCAGCTGACTCACTGAGCCTCTCTTGTAGACCAACACGCATCAGACGAAAAGTATAACTTTGAGACGCTACAAGCAACTACGAAGATCAGAGGACAGCGATTGATAAAACCTCGCCCGCTGGAATTGACCGCGGCCGACGAGATAACCGCAATGGAGAACCTGGAGACCTTGGCACAGAACGGCTTCGAGTTATCCGTGGATGAAGATGCACCATATGGCCGTGGCGAAAAAATCAAGCTCGTTGCAATGGCGACAAGCGGAGAGACGGTCTTTGACTCCAAGGATCTTGAAGAGCTCATCTTCCTCCTGCAAGATCACCATTCTGGCAAGATGGTGAGATGCAGGAAAGCCAGAGCGATGTTTGCGATGAGAGCATGTCGAAAGAGCGTGATGTTTGGGAAATCTTTGACAAGGGGTCAGATGACGCAGGTGACGCGGCATATGGGTACGATCGATCAACCTTGGGTGAGTCGTTTTCCGCTGGGAGCAGACAAAATTGCAAGCTTGAGTCGCTAAACTGAGAAATATGACAATAGAACTGCCCACACGGTCGACCAACAATGCGACATCTGGTGAATCTGGACAAAGTCAATAAAGATCGGGCTTCAAGACCGGATCCTCAGAAAGTCGACTGGTCTCAGATACAGCTATAGCCTCCTCCACCATTTCTTGAACTCGCTCTAGCTGTTCGCTGCTTGCTCCGGTACTTCTCAGTCTGTTCCTTGTAGCCACCGATGCATATCACATGTGCAGTGCTTCATTGTACAACGCATGATTTTCGCTGTTTTGGCACTCCAATAATTATGCAAGACCTTGTCGGCTTCCACATTTCTCAACCACGTGGAGGTGAAGACGTCCCAGTGCCGGCAAATGCCATTGATTGCGATTTCCGGCTTCGTAAAGTAAGCACGGATGAACCGAGGCGCCCCAATGTCATTCTGTCGATACTAATTGGAAAGTACTATTTTCCGAGTCCACTTGCAGACCGAGGGACGAGATGGAAGGTTGCTCCATGCAGACACTCTCTCGGCCGACTCGTTCTTGGACGATCGATGGCCTATTGAGCTGTCGCGACAGGGCGCAGCCGGCCGCTTAATCTCCAATCTTCGTCGCGACCTGCGCCGGTGCGATCTTCGCCCGAACCCGAAACGGTCCGCGCGTTGGGGGGAGAGATTGGGGGTGGAGAGGGGGGGGGTTTCGAGCTTATGGGGCTGATTTAGATGAATTGGACGGATGGAGCAACCTTGGGATCGAAAGGCAAGAGCAACACCAACTTGAAAAAAGGTAGTCCCTAACGGGAAAGATCAAGCGGCACCCACGTTGCTCGAAACGATTCGGCTGCCATTTAGACTACTATTTGCCTTGCTTGCCGATCTCCACGGTTCGCACCCCTTCAAGATGGACGTTGAAGAGTCAGCCCAGAATGATCTCCCTCTGCACCTTATCATCGTCTTCCCAAAATAAGTTGACTTACCTCCCTTCTTGAACTTCACTTTGCTGCAGATTCCGTAAAGCGGCTTACGCAGCAATTGATCAGATATGCGATTACCATACCAACATCAAGGATTTGCCGGTGCAAGCCCAGGTCGAGCCGGGCTACCTCGTGAATGACCTTCCTGAATCAGCTCCCATTCAAGGGGAGAAATTTGACCAAATCCAAAGGGATGTAGAGCGGGTCATTCTGCCCGGGATATGCAACTGGCAGCACCCTTCATTCTTAGCCTATTTCCCCTCGAACTTCAGCTTCGAAAGTATCTTGGGAGATCTGATCTCGACGAGTCTCAGTAATCCCGGTTTCAATGTGAGTGGTAGACCAGTATTTTTTGTTCTCCAACGAAGTGAGTATACTAATTCCACAGTCCACGGTCTATGTCGCAGTGGATTTGCTCTCCTGCGTGCACCGAGCTTGAGATGGTCGTCATGGACTGGGCTGCTCGCCTCCTCGGCCTGGATGACTCCTTTCTCTGCAAATCTAAGGTCGGTGGAGGGATCATCCTTGGCTCTGCCTCTGAATCATGCTTGACGGCGGCAATTGCTGCACGGGAGCGATGTCTCAGGATGATGGCCCGATCAATGGGCAAGTTGCCTCTGGAAGGCAAAGTCGCGAATGGAACCAGTGTGCACGCGGATGGATCAAGAATCAAGGATACGGATGGAGATGTACCGGATGACGTGAGGGAGGCTTACACGTCCAAGTTGGTGATCTATGCGAGTACGCAGACTCACAGCTTGGGGAAGAAGGTGAGAACACTCCTTTCTTTTTGAGGTCACTACTTTTCTTCAGCGGAGAGCCGAGCTGATATCAAGTCGATCGACGGACCCACGCCTCCAGGCAGCCCTCATTCTCGGTATTCAGTTCCGAGCATTGCCGGTCACACGTAAAGACAATTATAGTCTGACAGGTGCAACGGTTGCAGCCGCTCTCGCCGAAGACAAGGCGAAAGGTTTGATTCCTTGCATGTTGATCGGTACAGTTGGCACCACCAGCAGTGGAGCGGTTGACCGAGTGGCGGAGATCGGAGAGGTCCTCAAGTCTTACCCCACGACGTTCTTCCACGTTGATGCTGCTTGGGCAGGCGTCGTCTATGCTCTTCCTGAACAACGAGACCCTTACCGATTGGCCGAGGTCAACACCTACGTCCATTCATTCTGCACCAACTTCCACAAGTGGGGCTTGACGGCATTCGACTGCAGCACATTCTGGGTCAGAGATCGCGAGTTGCTCACCTCTGCACTGGATGTTACACCTGCGTTCTTGAGGTCAAAACATGGTGATGCAGGGACTGTGATCGATTACAGGAATTGGCAAATCGCTCTCGGGCGACGTTTCCGATCTATCAAGCTTTGGTTCGTCTTGCGAAGTTATGGTGTTGAAGGGTTCCAGAAGCATCTCCGACAAGGAATCGACTACACAGAGAAACTCGAACAGGTCATTCAAAAGAACCCACATTTTGAGCTGGTCACACCTCGTTCATTGACCCTTCTCGTCTTTCGACTCCGAGTAACGGCGGGAAGCTCAACAATGCCATTATCGGAACAGAACAAGCTCAATGAGAGGTTTTTCGAACTACTGTCGACTCGCCGGGATCTCATGCTCACTCAAACGGTCTTGCCGTCTGATGAATCCGACCAAGGGATATACTGTATCCGTCTGGCCGCGGGTGGTGTCAAGACGACTGAGGAGACAGTGATGAATGCTTGGAAGGTCATCGAGGAGGTCGGGCAGAAGATTCTTCAGGATGAACGTAGCTGAGAAGACCATGGATTGTTGGAAAAATAGCGTAGAAGCATGTGCGGACATATACCAAACCGTCAACCAAATCGTATTCCAGCATTCTTCAGAGATCGTGTTGTTGTCATCATGTCGTCTTTCAACAGGATTTACAAAATGTCCCATCTCTCTATCACGACCGACCATAGTCCCCAAACTCTAAGCTTCGAGTCCCCCTTTCGCACCCGTCCCAAGCGTGAAGTGCAGCTCATCAGTCTCTTCGTTCCACCTTAACCCAACCGCAGAAAATTGTTTTCTGATAGATCGAGTGAGAGCTCTCTTAGCATCCGAGCGTACGAACCGGTTTGGCCAGGTGGAGGATGCTTGATCGAAAGAGTAGGGTGCGAGCGCTTTGTGAAGTTTAATCATGTCCTGTGGATTCATCGGGATCTGTGGATGTGAAGCAGAAAGGAGGTCAGCAAGTAATTATCAGGAAAGTCCCTGTGTGGAAAGAAACCTCAGGGAGAGGGGGCAAAGAGGGGGTGGGGGTGGGGGGGCTGAACAGTCACTCACCATGTTCGGCACACTCCACTGGAATGTAAACCCTCGTTGATGGGGTTGGACCAACATCGTGTCTGCACAAAGAATGAGACCGGTTTCTTTGGTCTTCTTCCCCGATTGGGTATGCTGGGCTTCTTTGGATCGATCCCAATAGAGGACGGCTGAACCTGGGAAATGTCTGTAGCACGCCACCCAGGAACCCGTAAAGACGAGACAAAATTAACAGAAAAAGATGTTAAGAGATTCCAGATGGAATCAGTCCCATATCGATACCCGTCTCCACACATCCTTCGTTGGTCTGGTACTTCACTTTACTCACCCTCCACATCGTATCAACCTAATCCCGGCATCCTCACTCAACACACAGTCATCGTCATACCACTGGATCTCGCCCTCTTCTTCTCTAACATCCGAAAGACGTTGAAACCATTGTTTATCGGCTGAGGAAATGTATAACGGGACTTGCAGGGCACGAGCCCAGGTGAGGGAGGTAGAGTAGAACTTTTGAAGGGAAGGGGGTAGAAGATGGGGCGAAGAAGCAATTCAGTATTGCAATGCTCGTCTATGGCTTCTATCTGATTGGGTAGGACGCGGTGCAGAAAAAGTGATTGAAGATTGGCGGTTGTGACAGGACTCACGTGTGGATGAGATATAGCGATTCCTCTAAGAGGTGAAGAAAGGGACTGGAGGAAGAGAATCAATTCGGCCGAAATGTAGGCGGCACAATCCCAGATGTAGGACCCGGAGTGGGTTTCAATGAGGATCGCTTTGCGGTGGAAAACCCGAGGAGAACAGGGCAAGAAAAGGAGAATCGATTGTTAGTCAGAATGAACCAACAGTAGCAATGCCAACGGAGGACATCAGGAAACAAAAGAATCGGATGGCTCGTGATTACGGTGGTACGAGTTTTACCGAGATCACAATGAGTCGGGCGTATGAATGGGTATGCGGTTTCACTTACGTGTCTGTCCAATCCCAACAGATGGCTTCGTGACCAAATACCCAATCCTCTCATCCTCTGTATCTCTCATTATAAACACCTCATGCTTCTCTCCACCAGTCTTGACGGGCCCTTTGACTTCTATATCCCCACCAAGAATCTCAGAAGCGAATCGCGGGTCAGGTTGACCCGTCTTGAGCGTGTGGAGAGAAGTGTATGCTTGACCCGAAGCAGGGATGAATTGACGGTCGTCGGCACAAATTGGACAGTCGGGCACGTTCGACCGCGAAGATGAAGACGACGATGTAGAAGAGATTGTAGAGACGGAGAATGAGAATTGCGTACCGCATGCACAACAGATAAGGAGATGGTCATCTGCCTCGAGAATTGCCTTGGAGATTGAGGAGAGGGTTGAAGAGGTTGAGACGGGTGGTAAATGTTGGAGTGACATGATGTTTGTTTTGAAGGAATAAAATACTAGGATGGTTCAGTGAATGTTCGCTTCGTCACCACTTCGGGTGTGTCTGTCGCTCTGAGTGTGCTTGGTCCGAAATGGACTGATGATGAAGACGATGACTATGACGATGTAGATTTTGGATGTAGAGCTGGGCAGAAAGAAGTATCGGAAGTGTTGCTGGAGATATCAATCGAGGGTCTTATTGTATGCTATGCTGGTTACCCAAATCGGAGGGGAAGGTGTGGAGCATTATTAGGAGAGAGAGGTGGGTCTATGATGAGAGCACTTAATGCCTACCAATCTTTGGAACGCCTAACAGGATGATTGAGATGGATGGAGAGTTGGTCCAGGCCCCAGCTTGGTTCGCACCGAGGTAGGGTATTTTGGACCAAGGGGTTTGATCACATGCCCTCCCCTTTCGTGTTCGGCTTGGCATATTGTATTCGTCATAGGGCCGGCGACTGCTCCTGAGGGGGGTGCACGCAACATCTTAAATGACACACCGCGGACTGTATTCCTGTTGCAATAAATGCCTGTAAACCTCCCACCTACCGCCTCATGCCGAGAGACCTCTGCAATGCCATTACCCAAGGGGCGGAGGATGAGATGCCGAACCCGAAAATTCCCAGCAGGGCCCGAACTTCTTTCGGCATGAGATACGCCCGCGGGTCCCCCCCCGCGCCCCTTTGACCCATCTGATGTCGCCGCCCCCTCTGGCACACCTTGGCATGCCTGCTATCACACCACCTCGCGCGCCGCTCTCGGTCATCTCCGGTCATCTCTCCTCCCACGCCGTCGATCTCGGCTCGTCTAAATTACTCAGACCGGACGGATCCTGAGAAAATTGAATATCTCGATTGATTCACTGATTGACAGTAAGTAAAGTATACTAGGCGAGACGATTGCTGCGTAGAATATCCGCCGCCGCCGCCGCCCCCCCCCCCCCCCCACGCCATCCCCGTTATCCACCGCCTTTGTCAGCTAAACTATTTAGTTGGATAGATTGACAACTGACAATAAGTTGCTGGGGCAGCATCACAGATGTCCGATCTCGAAGCAGATTAGACACTCCAGGACCCAAGACCGAGACGGTTGTCTATGCTGCTTCTCCTTTTCACAACCATTACAGAAACCTCGTCCGCGAGTCACAAATAGCCACTTATAGGTGTGATCTGTTGAAAATTCTATATTACGCTCGCCTCGCAACCGACTCGTCCATCTTTCTGTTACTGAATATCCACACAACAACGTTCTCACCTATTCACTCGAGGTTGCAGGCACGAGCTCACGCAACAAAGCTCGTCGTGGTATCTTCGCGAGCTTTCAATCTGCACACACAAGAATTATTTATTCCAACCTTTACCAATCGCCACCCTTTATCCCCACGCCGGCCTTCTACTCCTGTAACTCGCTCACCATGTCCTCCTCTACTCCCCCTCCCACCCTGGACAGCCCCTCATCCCAGGCCCAGCCTCAGTCACAGTCACAATCACAATCACAGTTACAATCACAATCACAATCTAAACCTCACTCCCAATCCCAATCTCAACCGCGGCCAAATCGCCCCAAGCGAACCAACTCCCGCTCGGCTTCTTTGAAGCTCATCAATTCTCGCAACGCCGAGGAAAGTCATGTTCAGTTTTCACTGGCTCGTATGGCTAGCCATGAATCTGGGACGGAGGCTAGACCCGGTGTTCCAGGAGATGTGAAGGAGGACGTGGAAGGTGGGGTTCATCGTGAAAGTGAACGTCAACGTGACAATGGACAGGGAAGGCGACAAGAACGTGAACAAGAACACAACACGACATTCGGCGATAGGATCCTTGAATCCGAGAACGAGTACATCGAAGCGACTATAGGCGGCGCTGATACACTTCAGTCTCTTCCACAAGTCGACGAAGAAGCAGATCACGTCCCTGCAGAGAGAGAAGGGGAAGAAGAGGAAGAAAGAGTGGACAAGAGTCAAACACCCCAATCGGGTCTGGCGGATAGTTTCACAACGTTAAATGAGGAAAGAGACCTGAGGGATAAAGAGAAAACTCACGTTAAAGAACCAAATCAAGAACAAGTTGATGGTGGCGATCTTGAAGACCGCACAGAGCCGTCGAGCTTGGAGAAGGGAGAGAGAGGTGTCGGAGGATCGGGGGGATCAGGGAAAAAGGAAATCGAGTTAGTCGATCAGACGAATCTACTGCCGACAAGACAGATCATTGTCGTATTTGCTGGATTGAGTTGTGCGCTTTTTTGCACGCTTCTTGATCAGACTATGTGAGTGTGATTAGGCTCTCGTCGACTGATTCGTCCGATATCGCGGTTCCTGGAGACGTACTACACATTCACCTACTAACACTACCGATTGCTGCATGTGGGTCGTTCACAGCGTCTCCACTGCTATCCCAACCCTAGGAAGAGTCTTCGGACGAGCAGAGATATCCTCTTGGATCGCCACGGCATATCTTTTAACATCCACCGTCACGCAACCCTTGTATGGCCGTTTCTCAGACATTTTCGGCCGCAAATCGGTACTCTTGGTAGCGCTCGTCATCTTTCTCTTAGGCAGTTTGGCATGTGCAGTTTCACAGAGCATGATCCAGCTGATCGTATTCAGGGCATTAGCGGGTGTCGGCGGAGGTGGAGTGATGACATTAGTGATGATCATCATTAGTGACGTTGTCTCGCTCAAAGTAAGTTAATTTTCTTTGGAAAAAGTCCAAAGTGAGAGAAAATGTGACATATGACTAACACTCAGGCATATTAATGTCTCTGCAGGACCGTGGAAAATACCAAGGGATTCTCGGTGGAGTCGTCGCACTCTCCAACAGTTTAGGACCTCTCCTCGGTGGTGTCTTCACCGAAAAAGTTTCCTGGAGATGGTGCTTTTACATCAATCTACCCATCACCGGCGTTTCTATCCTCGTAATCATCTTCCTTCTCCCAATCAAGCGCGTCAAGGGTGACATCAAAGGCAAACTCAAGAAAGTTGATTACGCTGGCTCTTTCTTAACCCTCGCCTGGGCTGTCTTGATCTTGCTTCCTCTCAGTTGGGGTGGGACACAGTTTTCGTGGGATTCAGCCGCAGTTATTGTTCCACTTGTTGTCGGTGTGGTTCTTTTGGGGTTGTTTTTGATCGTCGAGTGGAAACTTGTGCAGCTGCCAATCGTACCGAGTGAGTCTTTTCTGTTCAAGCCAAGCAAATCTGAGAGTCGCGTTTGCTAACCCGTCGGTCACAAACTCGTACAACAGTGAGGATTTTCAACAACCAGACAGTCAGCGGCGCCATGGGGGCAACTTTCCTGACCGGTATTATCTTTTTTGTGAACTTGTATTATGTGGGTCCTGCCATCCGTCATCAGAATAATAAACGCCACAGAAAAAGCTGACCTCGTTCGATGACCCCCTAGCTTCCTCAATATTTTCAGGTTGTATGGGGCGCCTCTGCAATCCGCTCGGGTGTGCTGCTCCTCCCCTTGATCTTGGTTCAAACTGTGATGTGAGTATCGGTAGCCTTCTAGCAGCAGTGAGAGAGATGTATTATGTTATTTTCCTCATCCATTAGGCTGATTTCTATCTCCACCTATCTATCCAGGTCATTCACTTCTGGTCTCTTCGTCTCCAAGACCGGCGACTACAGGATTCCTCTTATCTTCGGCTACGGAGTTTGGTCAATTTCCCAGGGCCTGCTGTCTACCATCGACCAACACACCTCTTTGGGTAAGATCGTCGGATATCAAATATTGAGCGGTTTCGGTGCAGGTCAGACCTTCCAAACCTCACTCGTCGCCATTCAAGCAGCTTCGACTCGCCAGGATATGGGGGTCGCTACAGCATTACGCAATTTCATTCGAATGATGGGTGGTACCGTCGGGTTAGCCGCTTGTGCCGCTATTTTAAACAATAGTGTCCAGTCGCAGATGCATTCCTTTGGTATATCCGATTCTACCATCGATAAGGTCACCAGTGATCCCACTCAGATCAATCAACTGGATATCCCACAATCTGAAAAGGATGCAGCTTTGCAAGGCTACAGTAAGTTTAGTGTTCTATCATTCTTCTGCTGTTGAGTTGTCGACTGACGCTTATTTGTCTTTGTTTTCGGAAGCCAACGGAATCCGCAATGTATTTTACTTTATGATTCCGTGTTCAGCTATTTCCTTCTTCCTCGTCATCTTATTCATCAAAAAGCGTGAGTCCACCTTGACTTGTTTGAACATCGCACTGGATCTGACCCTTCCCACCCGCTTCTTTTAGATTCCTTGAACCGGGCGGACGATGTTGCATTGAAAGCTGAGGGCAAAGAATGGGCCGAGAAACACAAGGGCGGGATTGGACATGGACATGGACATGGAAAGGTGAAGAAAGAGAATGATACAGCTGCTCCGGGAGAGACCAGCAACCACAAAGAAAAGGAAAGTATAGGACGTTCCTAAATGTGCTACACGATCGATGCCATATACCCTCATACAATGCATGCCATCACGAGAAGCTCGCTCACGATTAGTGGCGACGCCAGCTCAAAAGAACTTCAAGCAGGAGCTCAGGACCCCTCTCCAACTCAACCTTTCAGGCACCTGTCGGCGAGTGGCGGTATGTGCGAATCGTTCAAAGTCAGCCGGTTCACCTTCGAGAGTGACGATCGGAGTATCGAGCACGACCATTTCGATCGGCCTTAGGCAAATGTCCTCTCCCTGAATCACAAAAGATCGTTTCTGGCGGAGCTGGGGCTGACTCGCTTTCGCTCGAAGACTGACTATCGACCCAATTCGCCGCGGAAGTCGGTAATTGGGGCGAGAGGTCGAGAGGGTCTTGAGTCGGCCGGGAAGTGGAAGTGGGTCATCGGTGGACAAAGCGATACCGAGGTGAAGTTTCGGGGATTCTTCTTGCAGAGGTAGAGGAGGGAGTGGCTTGCACATATCGGAGAGGGAGCTGTATCGTTGGGATTGGGGAAGGTTACCACGAGGAAAGACATGCGGTTCGACGTGATGGTTCATTCGGATGACTGGTTCGAGTTGATGAGAAGAGGGAACATGACACTGACTAGCCAGCTCAGGCGTAAGCGCGCTGTTCGAGTCCAATTCCAGAAGTCCGTCGAGATCTTTTCCAACACTGTCGAGTGTGAGGAAGATACTTCCATATCGTTGCGCTTTCGGATTGCTCGCCTTGGTGGCGTAGAGAACGGTGGAAATGCTCGCCTGAACACCCTTGAGAGCGCTTAGCATAAAGTCATCCTCGCTCGCTGATCGACTAAAATCGGCTTCCGTAGAAGGAGGCGAAGGAAAGTGGAAGGCGTGCGGTGGACTCTTGTGGCTTAGGAGACCGCCGGGACGCGTCGACGGAGGAGGGGATGGGAAATGGAAGATGCTTGAAGGTCTGTCCTCAAGAGTGGAGAGCCGCCTCGAAGTATCAGCGGTTTTCGGTCCCAATTGACTGTATCGGATGCTACTGGCGATGTCAAACTGTGAGAAAATACAAGTGTTCACATCATTGATCAGCTTCAGCGGATATGCAGAGCCAAAATAGGATCTCTCACCTCGTCCAAGTCCGTCTCGTCCGTCTCCATGCTGACTGGTCGCAGTTCACGTCCGCGGTCGACATCCTCGACGTCGCTGTCTTCCCCATTCTTGAGCTCGAAAGCTGCACTCAGCTCCTGTTGCGTCCCAGGGTTCGCCCCGTGCGACGGTTTCTGGTTAAGCTGGATCGTGACCTCGGACTCGGTGTCAATCGAATCGATCCCCTGATGCTGCTGAGCTTGAAGGTGTTGTACGAGACACTGGTTGGGGTGTCGCATAAGCTTACGCAGATTAACTCGCCGCATGGGTCGCAGCGTAGGGTAAGTGCCCGAAGTCGGTAACGGAGGCGGGACGCCTTTCATTGACACGGGGAGGTCGAGAGAGACTATGGAGTAATCCCAGTAGCCCGATCGAGTTTCGCTGCTCTTCCGGAAGTTCTCGCCCTGACTCTCACTCTCCATATCGACCCAACCATCTTTAGGGCGATTGCTCAATCGCTTCATTAGAGAATTATCGGACATCCTCCTAATCTTCTTTACCTCTTCCTCCAGAAATCCGTTGGACAATCTCTTGACAGAAACAAGACTGGTCGCAATCAACGATGAGAAACGGCGATGGCCAGATGTTTCAATATGCTCCTTTCCCAAGAGACATCGATCATCCATGATGTCTGCATTCTCTCCCGTTCTCCCTGAATGTTCTAGTCCAGCCCTCTCCCACGATTTCAGATTGTCCGAGAACATTTTAGCCGTTCGCTTATCTTGCCTTCCGGGGTCAAAGTTGGAGATGAAGTTTGGGACGGACGAGGGAGGGGTGAGCATAGGAAAGAAGGGGAGATCATCCGTATGATGAGCTGCCGAGAAGTAAGAGCTAGAGGCGGTGATCGGAGGGCTGTACTCGTTGTGAGATCCGAAAGGGAGCTGGACACTCTGGTGTTCGGGGTGAGCAGAGGTGATAGATTTCTCCCCGAAGGTGCTTGTGGACCATATGGAGACGTATCGTTGCTGTAGATTCGATTTCGACGATTCGAGTGAACGTGAATGTCGCAAGGCGAGTCTGTTCTTGTCGATCTTGAGCTTCGGCGGTTGATCGCCTTGCAAATCGAAATACTCTTGGCTCCGATCATCAGCTGTTTTCATGTCCCACCCTTTCGTCAACTTCATCTCGTCCAGGCTTGCGTAAGGAACTGGCTTCCTCTTGCTGCTCTGGAACGATTTCTTGGAGCTAAGCGTGTGATTCCTATCAATCGAGAACACTGGGGCACTGGCGGATGAAGGAACACCCTCTCTGGCGGGAGAGGAGTCATCGCTCAAGAGTGAGTGATAGCTAATGGAGGGAGGCACCCCGAATTGATGCCTCAAAGGATCAGTCACTGAGAGCTGTGACAATCGTAAGGGTGCAGACACCACTATCGAATGCCTAAGCGGCGCTTTAATCCATGTGTATATGTTCGTCGATCGTCGTTTTTTCGTCCTGGAGTGCAAATAATCATTAGCCCGATCGCTGCGACGATCACTAGAACATGGTTCTCTCACTTGTTCAACAGCCTACTTCGTCGAATTTGATGCGTTTTCTCTCTCATTTCTTGCTGAAGTGTAAGCGTTTCCATCAGATCATCCCCCTCCCTGCGAGGCGGTCTAGGAGGCTGATTCGTCGCCATGTTGATTGCCGTGACTGATGCTCCCCCGAGCTGCTTCTAACGCTGAGTCCGGTCACCCCGTCTGTTGCTGTGAGCAGGGCTCGTCTATGATGGACAAAATTATAAGATCGTTTGTGCAGATTAACATGTTTGGTAGATTTGACACAGCGATCCGCTAAACTCTTTCGTACCTAGTCTTCCCTTGTCGCCATAAAAAGGCGTCACTCCAAAGCGATCCTTTGGGTGCTTCTCGCCTTCGGTTCAGCGCTTGTGGCGCGCTGAGATCATGGCAAAAAAACGCCGATCACTTCAACGCTTCTTGCGACCGAGTCGTTTCCGGAAACAGCGCGACGGGTCGATTGTTACGGCAGTTCACATGTTGCAAGAATTCGTTTGATGGTCATTACATGCGTAAATCAACAGCTCGGCGACAGGATTACAGGTGGGGAGTTCATAATTGAATCAAGGAACCAAAACACAATTCTTTTGCACGACCTGATTACACGCCTTACGAACTTCAGGATGAAACAGACGCGTCCGGAAACTTCCAGGTGGGAAAGTTGGTTTATCCCGAAATCCAGTCTGAAGTGTTGCGCTGGAAGCCAGGCGTGGTCGACTCATTCGTTTCATCCGGACTGCGATACACCACCTCACCTCTTGCACTGCCTCTATGGGTCGGGGCAATCTCCATCTGACCCTTGAAACTGTTCATGACTTCTGCTTGCACAATCGATGGTCGCTGCCTTTGGGCGACATCTTTTAATTTGATAACGACATCATCTGGGGTGCTTTGATCCATGATAGGAGGAACGATTACTACTCAGCTCAACCTGGACTGTCTCTTGGACGTTGGACAACTCTGTTCTCGAGAATGTACTTTCCACATCCTTCTCCTTTGCAGCTGAGATGTCTTCTGATATCACTGCGGCGCGTTCCTGAATGGCAGTGAGTTTTTCGAGGGGAGGTTTGGTTTCCGGTGGTTGTAAAATTGCTGGCCCTTCCGATAAGGGCTGTGCAAATCCACCTGCCGTGCGTGGGCTGCCCTGACTAGGTTCCACCGAGATGATTAAAGCACGAGGAAGCGGACTGATTATCGGCGGTTCTAGGTTATATCCCTTGTTCTCATCTTTCCAACTATCACGATCACGTGGATACCGTATGTCACATACTCCCTCAACCAAATTCGGATTCGAATCTTGTTGCCAAGTCATAACGGACGAGACAGATTGGTGCTTCTCATGTTGCGATGGGTTCAAGGGTCGTAAATCCTGAAGCCTAGACTGTGTCTTGCTACCTGATGACATGAAGAACGGGGAGCCTTTCCGAAGCTTTGGAGATCCAAGCTCCATGAAGGAGGATGACAAGCGCCACGTCGGTCTGGGGACTGCTATGCGACCTCTCGATCCTGATCGAGAGTGCGTTCTCTTGCGTTCTGGTACACCCGAAATGTATCCGACCAAAGCGAATTCGTCGAGTGCACTGCACTTTCCGAGTTCTCCTCTTCGCCGACGGATGACGAGCGATATGGCGCTAACGATGACGATGACAACGCCTGCCACGCAAATAAGGACTATCTCTGCAAGCAAGGCAGGCATCCTCAGTACTTCTCAGCGCAATACTTGGCAAGGATGCTCACCAAGAATCCTCATTGTACAAAAGCGCCATCCATAAATCGAAATTGCAGATGATACACGGATTTCTTCTTTGCACAAAAGTCGAGACTCAAATATGCTTCGAGTCTAGTCGTACAGTGAATGACACGTTGAGATACTCAACATACACGAACAATTTTCAGCGTATCTATACTCGCAGTGGAGTCTCCCGTGTATCCAGCCCATCATGTCGATGTCAAGTTGAAACGGGTGCCAATACCCTGAGCCCAGGGTGGGCTTTTGAAAGGAGGAGGAATCGGAATGCTTCACAATCGGCGGCGCAAAGGACGGTACGATCGCAACCAATCCACGCCGAACGACAACGCGCAGAGCGGCGCCATGCCATATACATTGTTCTCTATCCTCTCGATCTTGAGCGATGCATAACACGATCTTCTTTTTTAATCGCAAAGTTTCCTCATCTTGTGTTCGTTGACTGGTAAGAAAGCGATTTTGTGAATTGCGAAGATTTATGTCATTTTCCGCCTGAAAGCGTGCGCACCTGGCGCCTTCTATCCCTCGTAACCCACGACTTGAGGAAAAGGAAGCCTACATGTTCAAGCCAAGCGATATTACAAAATGGTTTAAGGTCTTCTTGCGTTTTTGGTCACCAGCTGGAATCAAATAAGAAGATGCGAATATGACCGACGCCTCCAAAAAAAATTGACAATCGTGACATGATCATGTGAACCTGTCACACCGTCACATCATCGTCTCCTCCATCTTTGTAACCAATTTGGCTTTACTGCATTGTCTATTCAGATACCATCATAAGCGTCCTCGACGTCGGTAGCTGTGGTGGCGGTGCTCAATCGATTCGAAGCGGGAGCATTAGGAGCGAGTGATTTGTTTCGGAGACTCTCAGGAGTGTTCAAGAAAATGGCATCGAGGCTAACGGCCGATCCAGAGGCCTTGCCGACCCGGGGAGCTTCGTGGAATCGCTGAGGGGTCGATGGGCCATTATATGAGGCAGGAGACTCTGGGAGTGATGCCTTGGGAAAAGGTCGGACGAGGACCGTGGATTCAGCCATGACAGCGTCAGAATATCCGGGAGCGGGGGTCATCGGCTGATGAGGAAGTGCCAGCGAGTCGGTAGAAGCGCGTGCCGGATCAATGACAGTGGCCGATCGATCGTCGAATGGGTTGTCAGTTTGGCCCCCCGTGGTCGGAGCAGGGGTTTCGACTTCTTCGAGAGGCGAAAGGGGTTGTCCGTGTTGGTACCGTTGGTGCACGGCGGGTGGCATCAACCCAGCAGATGGTTCGACGGAGTAAGAAGAGTTTGCTAACAAACCGGCAGTCGTAGGGGTGACTGGTTCATCCACCTGAGCAGCTCTTGCAAGGTCGGCGTAAGAGTTCTTTAACTGTTCTTGGGAGGTCAAGTAGTCGAACTGCTGAGCGGCCGGTTGAGACCGTCTATCATACGGGACGCCATCAAACGAATTGCCAAGTGGGGAGCTAAAGAGACCAGGCGAGAGTGGTGGCAGCTGAGGCATCACGTCGTTCCCCCCAGCCATCTGGGGAGTCACGACGGACTGTGTGCCCGATGTGTACGCCTCAACGTTGGTCGGGATTCGACCCTGCTCATGCGTGACGAATCCTGCTGGTCCGGCTGCTGCGACTCCGTACTGTCTCATCGATTGACCGTCCTCCGAAATCGGGAAATCACCATACTGCTCCGCGACTGCCAAGTGATCAGCTGGCGCAAGCGCGCGACCGTAATAATCCGTCGGGCTGTCTCGTCCATCTGGGAGGTACGGGCTGTATTGTTGATCTCGGTCTTGGTAAGGCGAAACTGCTCCATCTGCGGCGTATGCGTACGGCACGTTCGTCAAGTCCCGCGTTCGACTCGCGTCTTCATAACCCCCCACGAATGGGTAATCCGCCGTTCCAAAGGTCGCATGTTGGGGATTAGCAATCGTCGCACCGGGACTGGCATACGGGCTTTCTTGTTCATATTCAGGGTAGGCGGGGTACGGTTTCTCATTCCAGTCACTTCCGGCAACACCGGAAGAAGCCGGTGGATAACCGTCGTAAGGTTGGAAGTAAGGTGCGCTGCCGCCATCTTCTGCTCCGGATGCACCTCGGATTGGAACGCCACCACTCATATCCCTGTAACTCTCCTTGTTGACACCACTGCTCATAGCGCCCGCCACACCAGAATATCGAGACCGTTTCCCAGCCTCGTTCTTCTTCTTCCTCCTGTACAAGTACACTGCAGCCGCGATGAGGATGATCAAACCGAGAATCACACCAATGGCGATACCGGCCGCTGCACCTGTGGACAGGCCGCTGGTCGGCGTGTTCTTTTCCGAGTTCAGGAGCGTGCTGTTGCCGGCCGAAAGGGTGGACGACCCAGACGTGTGAGATGCAGAGGTCACAAGCGAGGATGAGGAAGAGGCAGTCGAGGTAACCATCGAAGACGTTGAGGAAGTTGAGGGAGTCAGGGTTGAGCTCGTGCGGCTGGTGGTCGAAGGGCTGGTGGTCGAAGTGCTGGTGGTCGAAGATGTCGAGGTAGTTGAAGAAGTCTTTAAGAGGGATGAAAAAAGCAACGACGAAAAAAATGGTCAGTAATTGGGTTTTTGAATTCCCGTCCATGATGTAAATCAGCCTGTGATTTGGACACTCACCGCACGTGTACTCGTCGCCGACGTCCTTATCGAACTGCTGGAGCTGCTGCTGCTGCTGCTAGAACTGGTCGAGGTCTTGGTTGTACTACTGGCGGGCGGCTTCCCCGTGACGACCGTCGTCCCTTTAATCGTCGTCACGACGATGACCTTGCCGCCTGTAGTTGTCGCAGCTTTTGTGCTCACGGACGTGCTCGTGCTGGCCTTGCCAGTTGCGATACTCCATACGTTGTCATGCCATTGACGACGATGGAGGGTGCCGGGGCGCTGGTGGGGGAGGAGAATGTGATCCATGATGTGCTGTGTTTTCCTTTCCTTCAGATAGAGACACCGGGATTAGGAATGTGAGTTGTATGCGAAAGGGGGGTGGGGGGGGGGGGGGGGGGTGGGGGGAGATATGGCC